>JAQQZT010000020.1:10510284-10528132 GCA_030068275.1 Clarias platycephalus | reverse complement strand
CACACACACACACACACACACACACACACACACACACACACACACACACACACACACACACACACACACAGATAACATTTTAAACAAAAATTTAATATTGTTCTTATTGCTTTTCAAATTTGTTAGGTAAGTTGTTCTAGCTAAGAAAAAGATCAGGTGGAAGTTATTGAGGTCTGGTAAGATTACACTAGATGTAAATGTATAACCGTAGCTTGGTATACAGTGTATGCTAAAATAGTTGTGTATATAGTGCTGGGAATTTTTTTTGCACAACCCTCATTTCTTTATATTTTGCTTCCAAAGAGTCAGTCATTTCTTGTATTTTTAATGTAGTCTTGAGGAACAATTCTCCAGACTTGCTGTAGGACCTCCCTGTACATGACCAGGATCATAGCTGAATTTTTTTAGTTTGTTAAGGCACAAAGCATAAAATAACTTACTAACTTAAGGCATGAACCAGTGAGAAACAGACAAGAGGGGAAAAGAAGTTGCTGCTAAGGTCTTTCCATAAACAAGAAGAAAAACTTCTTTACCAGCATCTTTAAGAAAATTCGTAGCCTGTCACATACAGAAAAACATTTGTTCCCATTTCTTTGATTGTATCTACATAATTATATTTAATTTAATATAAACAAATGAGGGGTGACTCAAGTCCTTTGCACTGTACTGTATATCTATGTGGTTTACTCTTATTTAAAACACTGCAATCATATAGTTTAAAGAATTAAATGAATAATATTACAGCTATAATGCCTCAACAAGTTATAGACAAATATTGTACATTTAATACATTTCCATTTTACAAGGCAAAGTATGAGTTTGGCTATACTTCAATATAGCTAAGCTTAATATCATTCTGTTTCTACCATTTTAGCAGGAAACACATTTCCATTTATTTCCACTTGTGGTCATGCTGTTGATGCAGGTCAATAGAATCTGTTTGATACACAGATTACTACTATATATTGTCACACTGATTAGTTCCTAAGAACTTACTGTATCACTTACTGTTCATATGTTTTTTGTCTAAATATGCTCAACCTACAGGCCTCTAAGTGCACCATAGATGAAAGAATTAGATTTGTAGAGCTAACAAAAAAGGATGTTATGTGTTATGACCTTAGCATTAAGAGTTGCTCAAATGTAAAAAAAAAAAAAAAAAAAAAAAAACACTGTTTCTACTGTATTAAAATTCTTAGCCTTCCTTGTCTCTGTGGTAACCCAGCCACACATGTACCCTAACCCAAGGTCTTAAATTATAGAAACACAAGCATAGAGTGAGTTATTAAACATAATAAAACATTTCCTGCTCCGTAATACCTGCCCCAGAAAAGAAATTTTCTCATATAGTTGTCTAACTGCATGATGCAATACTGAGCACCTTGGTATAACATGTTACCTCTGAAGTCTGAGTTGCCCAGATGACTCACGGATTGCATGTCACCTCTTCAGAAAGTTGTGCAGGAAGTAATAAATTGCACTCACAATCCCAATTTTTGAAAAGGATTCAAATATTTTACTCACTGATGGAACTTAGCCTCCATGCAAATTGATTTGGTTTTCAAATTTTACCATGGGATCTTGTCTCTAAGCTCTCGACATGGCTGGCAGCCAGAGGGATTTCAGGCTTGGCTTTTTTGCACTGAATCTTCCTGTATCATCTTTTCTGTCTGAGTCACGATGGGCCTCACTGGCCTGTACACATTGCTGCAGAGCTCACTGAAAAAATAAGCATTATGAGACAAGAATAATCTAAGCATTTCGCCATTTGATCTTTAGTTAAAATCCCTGCCAGTATGAGCAATGGTGTGCATACAGTAGGCCAAATTTGTGTAACTGATCTGAAAAATAAAGTAAGCCTGTTTTATTATAAAACACCAAGAACACAGTCAGATTAATTGTATGGTTTTGTTACTTAAAATCATATCATATTTTTGCTGATGTGTGTAAAGATCACTCAAAAGAGTAGAACTCATGTACTGTATGTATAAATTGCAAAGTCCTATAAAAAATTAGGATACTCATCTCAGATGTCCATTGTATCTACAAGTGCACCCAAGAAATAGGAATCAAAAATTTACTATCTGGATTATGAATAAAATTATACTTTTATTATATTTATATATAATCTATATAAGGATTCTGAAAAAAAAATAGTGTATTGAGAGAATTGAGTGCAAAATGTTAATAAACTATACTGTACATCTGATTTTTTTTTAACACAATCCAAAGGCAGGTGTTAGTTGAAAACAATAAAGGTGCAAATCCCCAAACCAAGAAACTTAAATATTTTTGTAAACATTACAAGTATTGCAAAAAAGGAACAGTGTTTTTAAGAAACTACAAAACAGGCCCCATATATTTACCTAAAACATTTTTTTCCGATTTTTGAAAAGTCTAAATATTGACTCTTCTATAGCAACATTAGAGATACTGAAAGTCGCCTTGTCCTTCTATCCTGTGTGCTCAGTGGATCAAATTCCTTCCACAATGCTCCAGAACATCTTACAGTGACTCATCCCCTTCATCACTACTATCATCAGTAGCTCTATAACATCTGGTCATGTACCAACTGCATTCAAGAGAGCAAGGGTTATTCCAATCCTGAAGAAACCTGCAGTACTCTGGATCCCACAGAAAGTAACTAAGTACCCATATCACCTTTCACTTTACTATCGAAAATCTTTGAAAACACTGTATCAAGTGTATCTCATCCTTCAAGATTCTAACCAGTCAACATTTCTACTCTTGGTCAGCAACAGGCAATTGCCACTGAGAAGCTTCATACTGCTACATCAGAAGTGACATTAGACTTCCTCCTCCTTAACATTTCAGCAGCATTTGACACAAGTCTCCCTTGTCTATTATCATGAGACATGTAATTTGTGAATGACAGCATAACAGTGGTTTTTGTCCTGGAAGGTGCATCATACGAGTTGACAGAGTGTATCATAGTGGTGTGTCACAAGGCTCAGTATTAGGCCCACTTCTATTCACCCTCTATACTCATTCTCTTGGTAAAGTCATATTCTCCCATGGGTTTCATATCCCTGCTGTGTGGATGGCACCTAACTCATCCTCTCCTTACCTCTCTCAGACCTTTTTTTTTTTGTTGCTCAGATCTACGCAGATCTGAAAGACATCTCATACTGGATGGGAGCTCATTGTATAAAACTTAATCCATGGAAATCTGAACTGCTATTCATCCCAGGCGATTCATGCCCCCATCAGGATCTTATAATCTCCTTAGACAACTCTATAATATCACTATATAACCATTACAACTTACAACCTGGTAATCATGAACAATCAAATGTCCTTTTCCTCTTATCTTGCTAATCTGATACGCTTATATTGATTGAAAACATCAAAAGTCTTCATTCATTCCTCTCCCCATTTGCGATTCAGGTGCATGTTTAGTCCCTTGTCAATTTGACACTGAACTACAAGTGATCCTTAATACAGCTGCATGAATTGTTTTCAAATTTTCTCAATTGTCCCATTGTACCCCTTTGCTATGCTTCCTCCACTGGTTTCCTGTAGCTGACTGCATCAGAATTAAAACAATGCCGCTACAAACTTACAAGATGAGCCAGCACACACTTTCCTCAAAGCACTTATCAGACCCTGCACTGCACAATGCTCCTTCTGGTACTTTACTACTGCTCCCCTGGTTCCAGCATCTCAGGAAGGAGAGTACTGCACAGTACTGTAAATATCTCCCATTTACATATTTATTTAGATCCCTCACTTAGTACTTAGTCAAAGCAACTTTGGCAGCAATGACAGCCACAAGACTGCTTGTGAATGATGCTACAAGCTTGGTACACCTTTCTTCCATTCTTCTTGGCAGAATCATTCAAGCTCCACTAGGTTGGATGGGCAGCATGAGTGCACAGCTATTTTCAGGTTCCTCCAGAGATGCTTTATTGGGGTCATGTCCGGACTATGGCCACTCAAGGACTTTCATAGAGTTGTTCTGAATGATTTTTTGGTGGTATACTTTGTTTTAGATGTCTTGTTGGAATATAAACTGTCAGGTTTTCGCTCAGGATAGCTGCATATTTTTTTGCATCCATTTTCTCTTTATTCAGACTAGTTTCTCAGTCACAGAAAAACATCCCCACAGCATAATGCTGCCACCACCATGTTGGACTGTAGGGATGGTTTTATTTAATAAGGTGATGCACAGTAACTGATTTTCTGATTCCAAATAGTTCAACCTTTGTGACATCAGACCAGAGGATTTTGGATTTTGGATTTAGGAGTCCTTCAGGTGCTTTTTGGCAAACTCTCAGCCAGCTGCCTTTTAGTGAGGAGTGACTTCTGTCTGGCCACTATACCATGGGGGTCTGAGTGGTTGAGTCATGGCTGTCCTTCTGTAAGGCCCTCCCATCTCCACAAGGGAACTCAGGATCTCATTTATAGTAATTGTTGGATTCTTGGTTACCTGTCTGAAAAAAGTATTCGTCCCCAATTACACAGTATTGCTTGGTGGCTGGGCCTGGGAAGACAGTTGGTTGTTCCCTATCTCTTCTATTTGGAAATGCTGGAGGCTGCTGTGCTCTTGGGCACTTTCAGTGCTGCAGAAATTTTCTTGTATCCTTTCCCCAAGTGTGTCTTGACACAATCCCATCTCACAGGTCTATAGGTAATTCTCTCAACTTCAGCGTTTTGTTTTCACTCTGACAAACACCATGTTCTGTATGGAGTATACAGACAGGTGTGTGCCTTTTCTAATTACAGTTAAACCTTGAATTGCGAGCATAATTTGTTCTAGAAGCGTGCTTGTATATCAAAATACTCATATACAGTATCAAAGTGAATTTTCTCATTTGAAATAATGGAAACTCCAAAGATTCGTTCCACAACCCAAAAATATTCATATGAAAAAATTATTTCAAAATGTAAAGTAAATATAAATTAACCTCCACTTTGCCATTGTAAAGAATCGTGACTGGTGTTAGAAGAGAGCAGAAGCAGTAGCAAACACTAGGCAGACAAAGCGCAAAAAAATTGTCAATCAATAAAAAATTCGCTTGTCTTAAAAAAAACGCTCGCAGTCCAAGTTACTCGCAATGTAAGGTTCCACTGTATGTCGAATGAATTCAATTAGGCACAGGTAGACTTCAAACTTCAAAGTTGCAGAAGCTTCTCAAGGACCACTGATAGGTAGTAAGATGCACCAGAGATAAACTGCAAGTGTCATAAAAAGGACATTAATAATTATGTAAATTGGATACATATGTATATAATATATTATTATAAAAGGGATATATATTTTTTTTTCCATTAAATTAACAAAACACTCTAAGCATCTGTTTTTGCTTTGTCATTGTGGCGTTTTGCGTGTAGAGTGATGATGAAAATATTTTTGAATCAATTTAAAAATTAATGTGAAACATAAAATATGGAAAACATGAAAAGGTCTGAAAACTTTCTGTCAGTACAGCACTGTAAATAAGATATCATTACTGAGATCCTTATTTAAGCCTTATTAACATACACCTGACTTATGGTAGAAACACTAAATTAAGAATGTGTAACTAAAACGTTTTTTTTTTTTTACATTTTTAAAAAATGTAATTCTAAAAGGGAACCTTTAATGAGGTCATTAAATTAAACACAATTATTATGTTTAATTGTTATTGTATACGTTTATGTGAAACATACGCATAAACATTTTTGGGGTACTTTCCCCTTACTCTCATTGTTTATTCCACAATTTGTTTAATTAAGTTTTTCATATTCATATTCATATTTTTCATAAAGCCTTTTTATTATTATTATTATTATTATTATTATTATTATTATTATTATTATTATTATTTTCATGAACTTCTTTTCCCATTTCTAACAATATTCCACTTCCAATACAGAAATGAAAGACATGCTCATACTGCAGAAATGAAAAACATGCTTTCACTGCTGTGACCCTGCTTTCTGTAACAGACAGAATTAGACCATGAAAACAGAACCTATTATCTCGTCTAAACCTCCATAAAGAACAGGGTCATTAGTCTCAGTGTGAAGCCAGGTGTTGGCCTCAGCTTCTCTGTCTGTCTGGCTCCAGGTGCAGTGTGATCAGCTGCTACTCCTCAGACTGGACCAACTATACATTTTGATTCCCATGCATCATTAAGTTCTAGCCTGTGAACACTGAGAGTCTGTCACACTGCACAGAAAACATTACAATAGTCATTTCTGTTAAATTGCTTTTCTGGAGTGATTTTTTTTTCATCATATTTCAGGTGACTACTACTACTACTACCACTACTAAGTTAGATAAAACATGATAATAATAATGAGATAAAACATGAGATTGTGGTGTGATGCTTTACCTTCCAAAAGCTGCATACGGTAATTTATTCATTATTTTAATAGCAGGTCTCAGTTTTTATTCCTCTTATACCATAGCAATTAGCAATAAGTTGTCTATTGACATTTTAATTTCATTAATTAAATTTGAGATGAGCTACTCAAGTTCTCCAGCAACCCACAGTAACCACATTCCAGTATATCTCTTGTAGTCCAAAATAAAGAAACACCCTGTAGACATTTTCAAGGTTTAATAAATACCTTGGATAAAAATCCAAGAAGCTTCAAACATACATAAAAAATAATGATTGCTTTTCACTAATGTTTTAGCAGATATAAGCAGCTGTTTTTTTAACAGCCTCTCTTTTTTTTTTATATGTTGCTAATATGACATTAAAAAACTAAATGCATCATGCATCATTGGGAAATTCGAAAATGCCCTACATCCTGAAGAAGAAAAACTGCAAGGGATGAAGAATAGTTGAGTAATGTATTGTTTTGAAGAATTTATACTGTTCCATACTTTAGTATTAATTATTTAAAACACTTGCTCTTTTACAGTTTCTTACATTTTTAATTAGAACTTCAAAGTATTTTTTTTTACAAATCTCAAAGGTCTTCTCTATCAATCACTCCATAATACATCAAACAAATGGACTCAATTTAGCATCTTAACTTTTGTGTGTAGCTTTTAATCACAATCATCAAGATAAAATAAAAATAATTAATTCTCAATTCATCAATATGTCACCTGCAGAGGTGGCAGAAATGCACAAACTCAGTACTTAATTAAAAAGTAAGTACTTTCCTAAAGTACTCCACTTCAAGTAGAAGTACCATTTTAATTTCATTTTACTCAAGTACTCTATGAACTAAAGTACAAATACTTTACATTTTTTATACTTTTAATAATTTCTGGGATGACTAACTGACCGAGCTAGTGATAAACAGTATAAACTTAAAGTTGATGCAGTTGATAACATGATCGCGCATGTCTAGTAGAGGTTTGTTTTCTGCAGAATTCTAAAATGTTCATAATTTTTTAACCAGATCAAAAGTATAAATTAATAATGAATATATAAATTTACAATTCACTGGTTGTATTCAACTACCTTACAAGTTCATGAAACTTTTGCAAGGTACAAGATATAAAATGCCAATTTATTTTATTGTTTTACTGTTCTATTAATTATTTGACTGGTTGGTTTAGACAGAGAGGAGTAAACACTGCACAAGTTTTTAGACAAAGGACATTACAGCTAGAATGTTGAATAACTTTCAGCATTGGCGATTTTTTATGGATAAAGATGAAACCACCTAATAGTGATGTAAGTAGCCGCTATGCTGTGCTGTGTTGTAGTTTTATTTTAATCTGCAGCTTTCAAACACTAAAAATAAATCATTGATTTACTTGTTAAAAATTAAAGGTTTCAGCATCTAATAGTTAGTGCTGCAGTGGTTGGCAATATGTCTTGTATTGTAAAAAAAAAAATAATAATAATAATAAATCAACCCATGTGCTTTGTTTTTTTGTTTTTGTTTTATTTCACAAAACTAATTCATGAAGCTAATGCCAGTTTTACTAGTATTGCTATTGTACCTTATATAATGCAAGTAGAAAATGGGCATGCTGCAAGCATACAGAATACAATATGGTTAAAGCATATGCCAAATAATCGTAAGCAATAAACTAATCTTACCTTACCTGAACCCATGCCTGATCAAGATGCTTGGAAATGAGCCAGAAGTATCCACAGCATGGAGACAAAAGTGGGTGTGATCCATTGTCCAGGTAACTGACAATCACATTGGTGTGCTAACCAATCAGCACTTTCATAATAACCTCCCAGTCATTTCCGTAAATGAGGATTGGTGGAATGGTGTCTTTATTCCTTTACTTTACACATGGGGTGTAATTTAGCTCAAGGTACGGTGCACCCTGGCATGAACTCAATCTTATTTGAAAAATCAGGTTAAGGTAGATTTTGCTAATCTGGTAATACCAACTAATTGTATTACAGTATTCTTTAACTGTTTTTTAATAGAAATACGTAAGAAAACTTAAAAGAAACTTTTTTTTTTTTTTTACATTTACTTGAGTACATTTCTCGGCTTAAATATAATTTCTCAGTATACAGCCTTACATAAATAATTAACATATCCTTACAGAGAATGTCAGTATATCAATGATTATCTCTTTTCTTTTTGGAATTACTGTATAACAGTTTTTTATTCATTTATTCTAGTCTTAGATTAGACTTGCTGTGTTAATATTATTAATTTATTTTTATTTATTATATATTATTATATGAGGTGTCCACCATACAAGTCCATTTGAATGAGCTGTTACCATTGAAATGGTTGCGTATTAATATGAGCAATTGAATAAAAATATCAGATTTAAATAACAGCTGCTACTACCGTCTGAGCCATGCTGTTAAATATAATCTCTCAATACCTTCTGACCAATTAGATTAAATAATTCTAGCATGACCTAGTCTAAAATACATAAAAGCATAGGGGATGTTTAATGTCCTTGATCCCAAGGATCCTGATGCTATTATGCATTCTGAGTAGAGCTTGAAATGGATATAGGTGTGCACTTTATCCTTACTCAGGAATTTATTAATAATCAGCTCATGTGGGAAGGTACCTGTGTTATGATGATAAAACCCAAGCTTGCAAGTGCAGTTGCTATTGTGAAAAGGCAGATTGTTCCCATTTGTTATCTTGACAGTTTTTACTGTACAAAGATGCTCAGCATTTCTGCATCATGAGACTCTACCTGAGTACGTCCGGCTGCTGTTGACCCTGGCCCCACCCACTTCCGTCTCCACACTGTAAACCTGCACTTATTCAATGAGCACTATTTATTTATTTATTTATTTATTTATTAGTCAGCTTAGAAGGATCAAGGCCACTGCAACTGCATAGGGACATTTTTAATCAAGCCAATGTGCACAGTCTGAATGATGCTCAGCGATGCATGTTTGTTTATCCAGGGCGCAGCTGCTGGAGGCCAAGGTGACGAGGGGATTTCGCTACATGCCGGAGAAGCATGCAGAGTACTCTAAAAATACAAATAAAAAAAAATAGGAACAAGAGAAAGGATTTTTTCCCCCTCCCATAACGAGATCCAAAGCACTTGATGTAATTAGACGGCGTCTGGAATCAGGACAATTAAGGGTGGTTTGGCATCACAGAGAGTTGTCTCAGCGGGGTGAATTATGGAGGGGGAGGGGGATCGGGGGCCAAAAGATTGATGAGTTCAGTGTTTTCCAAATGGTGCCCTTATACACATAATTACACTGTGGAAATGAATGAATCATCATGATACAAACCCAAACTAGGATACAGTAATTGCTCATCACATAGGAAGGCTGCACTGTCAGCCCCAAAACTGCAGCGTGAAGACACTTTGTAATGTATTAATGTGATCCATCTTATCCTGTTCTGAACATTAATCTTTATTTTACACTGCATGCCTTGTTAATGTTTCCTGGTTCTGTTGCCTATATGCAAAAGATATTAGGTCTACTGCACAGTTTGCTCAGCTCTGTGAACAAAAATAATGTGATTTGTCTCTTTCAGTTTCCCACATTTTTTTCTTTTTGTCTTTGTCCCATTTTTATTTTTTTGTTTTACGCTTGTGCCCTTATGATGCAGTCTGATGCCAGAAACTCTTTATCTGATTAAAGTCTTTTTCATCTTCAGATGTACGAAGCAATAGTGTATGGCAGAGGTCGAGCACTTCAGTGCGAAAAATACATCATTAACAGCCACTTGTGAGAAAATATATCTACTTTTGTTAAGACGGACCATATTCCAAGAAGCTGTGGAAACACTGAGGGATTCAGAGACAGCAAATATTGACGGATATGTGCTTGGAGGCACCTCGCGACAACCTTGGCCATTTTGTTGTGTGCTCTACAGTGCTCAAAAGAATGAGTTGGGTCACTGACAGGTTCACTGAACATTCACCACTGCAACATCCATTAACCCCTGTCCTAGAACTGAGGAAGAGATCGTCTCTCCTCTGTAAAGAAGATAGAGAATAGGACAGTCATCCACAAAGACAACGTCCTCTTATACAGTAAATGGTACCTAATAATTTGTGCATATGTAAGATATCTGATGGAATTTAAATCTTTGTGCTTCATCTGATGTAAGATCTTTAATCACCGGTTGTCTTTAAAATGTTGGATAAGGTTCTGGTCCAATGAAAAGGGCTTTATCAATAATGTCTTGACAAAGATTTTCTAACAGAGGTGGCTTGTGTCCAAAGGGACGTGGAGCTTTTATGGCTTCTGCAAATATTGAAACAGTGTGTTGGAATATCTGACTGCAAAGCTCCAGTAGGCCCAGTCATAACCATTTAAGCCTTGTCCACATGTACATGAATATTTTTAATGCACTTATTTTGTGTGTGTTGGCTTTTGATTGGTCATTATTACCTTATCATTAAAGTTATATAATAACTTTTTGGGCATGTTTTTATGTGGATTTTTTTTTTTTAGCAGTTTTTAAGATTGGATTATAGGCCTATGTGTGGACAATAAAAATGAAATGCATCAGATGTCCAAACTAGTTGCTGAAAATTTGTTATAAACCTTGCCTTGAAAGAACCTGTTCAAAATCAACTAAAGCATTATTTTTATATAATATTAATACACAATATTAGTAACATTCTTCAGGAAATTCTTCTACCAGTTTTTTTTGTGGCAACATTATAGCTACGATTTATATTCTTACCATCTGTAAAAAACATAATTAACAGAGGACTGAAAAATGCAGATAATTAAATTTTTTTACTTAATCCCTGTTATCCCCCTTTATTCTGTAATAAAAACTTGCTTATAATGTTATGAGAATGGGGACTCTCCCAACCGCATGGGCCCACTTAAATCGTTTGATATGTAGATTATATGCTGTGACATTCATAGTCAACAGAGTTCACAGAGATCTTTTATATTTTATAGCTTGAGTGATAGGTAGGTGTAAATGAACTGTTTGTTTTTGACAAGCAAGGGTGTTGCACTTCAGTCACCTCTGAAATGAATAAAATTCACAAAAAGTCACATTACAACACCTACTAATTTTGCATTTTAGCATGTTGTCTTTGATAAATGTAATAACGTGTCTATACCAAAATACACCAAAATATGGGGTATTAAATTTTTTTGTAAAAAAAAAAAAATTTATTATTATTAATATTATTATTAATATTAATATTAATAAAAGGTGATTATATAAATATACTTCCTAATGTCTTAATATTTATTTTGTCATTATTTGTCTGTAGTCATTTGCACTAGAAACTGGTATGTATGCTGAATGTAAGATGTAAATATCGGATGAACTATATTGATTATCTTTCTGATATCACATTATTTAGGTTTTTTAGAGACTGTTGTCCCTAGATCACAGGTGCTGCGTATTACATAGTATTTCTGTTCTCATTTATGTTTGTTCCATTTACAATGTTTTAAAAGGTAAGCCTGCACTTGCATCCACTCCATCCTTAATTCCTGACAGATCACTAGACTATTAAAAACATGAGGCAGGTGAATTGAGATCTCCACGTCTGAATTTGGCACTCTCCAGTTTGCCCAGGATTGGTCCATTGCCATTCCAGCTCCCTAAAGTGGTGTCACAGTCAGAGTAGTTCCTACTCTATTGCAAATTCTATTGCGACAACCTGAAAAGGGAGAGTAGCTATGGTTTACACTCTCTGCTTACGGGTTCATGAGTTGGAAGAGTACCTGGTTACCCTAGATCTAAAAAAGCCTATTGAGCCTGCGCAATAATGAGCAATTATTGAGGGTATGAGCATCCCCTAAACATTTTTTTGGGGAATAGCTTGGCAGAACCAACCCTAAAAATAGGGACTGGATAAACTTTATGCCCTCTGTGCTTATCAACACCATGAATGGGTAGAGAACCTGGTGGACAAAGAGCACAGGGTCTAAAACAACAGCAATTAAATTATTCAAATGCTAAGGAGAGGATTCGCCATGATCCAGTTTGAGCCACCTCTGTAAACATTTTTGGGGTTGTGTGTTTATAGAGAACCCAAGTCTGGGACCGATAGAACGGCATTGCTAGAGAAGCGTACAGGGTGGCCTCAGACTTCCAGCTCCAGACAAAAGCCGATGAGGCACCCTCCCCTGTCAGTCTCACACTAGAGGCAGACAAGGCTACCTCTCCAACAATACAGTATGCATAAAACACCAAAGGGGAAGCCTCCAAAGTTTATGTTATAGTAGTCCACAATCTGTGCATTTTTATTTAAAAAATTTTTTATCAATGATACTTATGGCCATCCTTTATAAAGGAAGTGTCTTAAACAGACAGTCAAATAAGCTTCTGGAATTGCAAAAGACTTACATGGCATGACTAATATTTCGAGAACTTCTGCTGTAAAAAAATGTTACAGCTTGTCTCTGAAATGTGAGACATACTCAACTCCAATTCCTTTCATGTCTGCTTTCAAAAAGCTCATGAATAAAGATGAGCTACCTTTAATTATTGCTCGAATTTGAGGATTTCTGCAGGAGCCGGGCAATAATCTGCAGAGAAGGGGATTATCTTACTGCACCTGGAAGATGACACACTATATCTCAAGTTCTAGCCAAAGCTCTTCAGCAATTTAATAGAGGGCAAATGTGGTCATACAGTTGTCTCTGCAGCAAAAAAAAAAAAAAAAAAAACCTAAAGAAAATATATGCAGGGATTCCCTTTCTAGATGCAGGAGAGCATGTTTATGCAGCAGCACCACTAAAGCTTGCTCACCTCTCTCAAAGCTCTGAAGAGGAGTCACAACTTGACACTGAACTGTTTATGTTTACCTCACAGCTTATCAGAAGTTCCCAGAAGCTTTTTTTTTTCTTTTTAAGTATAGGACCATTGCTGTAGCAAACAAAAAGAGAGGATCTGAAATAAAGTGTAGAGTGTGAACATAAGGATAAAGTGACATGTATAGGTTGTACAGCAGTGCACTATAAAATGCTCTTTAATCCCAGAATGCTTTTAAGTAAATAACATTATATATAGGACCGTGTATACGACCCTGCCGAAACATTGTAAAATGTGTCATTAAAAATTAAATTCCTTTAAAAGCACTGAGACAGAATTTATTTCTCATATGTTACTCCTTTAGAAAGTGCTCTTAATTATTTAGACATTTTTAAAATTATCATTGATTTTTTTTTCTGTCTTAAATCAAAATTGAGGTGCATGTACTGTACATACATTGCTACTGTATAGGTCTTGGTTGTTAAAAGTTGTCCTGCTCTACACTTTTTCCTTTAAGAAATATTCACATGGCCACGCCACAAGCCTTTGGAATGCATAGCACAGAACAAGGGTGGTGGAATTTGGTCCAAATTGCCAGCTTATTTACATTGTATTTACATTCCAGGTGAAAATGTCTAATGACCAAGACGTACAGCAGGGTACTGAATTGAAATTTAATAAGGTCCGGTCAATACATTTTCTGAGAGCTGAGGTCCGAATTTCATGTTTGTGTTAGGATTCAGACCTCTATATATTCAGTCATTGTAAGTCCATAAAAAATAAGAAATTTAAAATTTCCATAGCATTTCAATAATATTTATTGGCACTTCATTTATTTGGTTCAGTAACTCTGTTAAACAAGTGGACAGTTTGAACTTTGATGGCCTTGTATTTTGTATTTTCTTATATGGAATTTAAAAAACAATCTTTGAACAAACTTTAGAGAATCTTTATTTGCATACTGTAAATAAATGATAAAAGATTCTAGTTTCCATTCATTTTCTTTTGGTTGTGTAAAACTGCTTTGCGACAATGACAATTGTTAAAAGTGCTATACAAAGAAAAACTGAATTAAATTGAATTGAATTTAACTGAGGCAGCACGGTGGTGTAGTAGAGGCAGTGCCGCCTTGCACCTCCAGGGTACGGGTTTAATTCCCGGCCAGGCTCAATTCCCGTCTCTGTGTGTATGTTCTCCCTGGTGGCTTTCCTCCGTGTACTCCGGTTTCCTCCCACAGTCCAAAGACCTGCAGATTAGGCTAATTGGTATTCCCAAAATTGCCCACAGTGTGCGAATGAGTGTATGTGTGTGTGTGTGTGAATGACCTACGATGGATTGGCACCCTATCCAGGGTGTACCCTGCCTTGTGCCCTAAGCCTCCTGCGATAGGCTCCAGGGCCTGTGACCCTGTATACAGGATAAAGCGGTATAGACGATGAGTGAGTGAATTGAATTGAATTGAATTGGTTGATCTGTCATACTGAGCTTTCAGTTTGGGTACATGCCCTTACCTCGGACTACTGTGGATATGTTTGCTCTAATGACCTGAGTTTTGTCTCATAGTACACATCACTGCTTTTTATTATCGACACAGTTTCACCTTTAAAAGGTCAATATTTATAGTCTACTTTCATTTTCATTGGGATGCCTGACCTATAGTAATTTATATCAATTTTGATTTAAGACTTCAAAAAGACTAACTTTTCCTTTAACATTTTAACAATTCTTAATATGGATTCATGGTGGAGAAGGTGTGGACATGCACCCTCAATGGGCTGCCAGTTCATCACAGGGCACCACTGAAACAACTGTGAGCAATTTCTTATAACCAATTCTGTTGCATTTTTTGGGTTGTGGGAGACAACCACATAGACATTTAACCCAAGTTTCGGATCATATCAGTGACCTGTAACCTTTAAAACTCAAGCCTTTTTTCTGTTAATAAAGAGCTCAGGATTGTGCTGTATAGAGTGACATATCCTTTTTTCACCACAAAATAGTCAATATGATTAACTGAATTTTAGTTCATTTGAACATGACTGAAGAATATATAAATATATTTAAAAAAAATTTATTTATATAAAAATATAAATAATATGCTCATTTTGTGAGTTCTACATTTTTGTGACATCATTCCCCACATTCTTTTAGTGGTAAAATTGACCCTTTATAAAATTAATGATTGTTTGACCTGACATATCCAAAAAGAAAATACACAGTTTTCATTCTGAAGCTTCCTTGTTAACACACATTGGCAAGGCTTCCATATAACCACTTTTTTTTTTTTTTTAATCATTATTGACCTATGTTGTGTTGCCAGCACTTATCTTGCCTTTTGAGTTTTAAGGGTTAATCTATGAGACAACAATTATACGCACTATGCCACCATGCCACCCTTCAAAGTCAAATGTACTGGATGTCATTTCAAAATATGTACTGCCATATGAGAGGACATAATAATATAGTTTCTCTTTTAATGCAGCAATCATGATGCAAAATATTTGCACAGATGACATTACGTGACACATGAATAGAGCAGGAGAGCAGCATGCTGGTAATGATCTTAGTTTTAATTGACAGTTGTGTTATTTTCTATAATGTGCAGAAGCTATTGCAGTCAGTCAATCAATATGTTGACATGACATAGTGACAAACCAGTAATATCCCAAATATATTTGGTACATGTTAGGCTCATCTGAAAATCATTACTGTGTGATTGTAAGCTCACTGTCCACTATATAAAGAACATCAAAGCACCTGCTCATTTAGGCAATTATCCAGTCATTCAAACATGTGGTAGCAGCACAATGAATCATCCAGATACAATTCAAGTTCAACTTCAGTTAATTTTTACATCAAACATTAGAATGGGGCAAAAATATGATCTAGACACTGTACAGAGGACACGGTACACATGGCAGAGCAAGTCATGTCACAAGTGGTGAGCAATTACCTGTTCATTTCAATGGAAAAAGGATGGATGACCCATAACAGTGACCATAACAAATGAAAGACAGTGGACATTACAACCATTTATACACCAGAACTTCATGGCATTTGAACAAACATACCAGAGTTGGAACAGTGTCAATATATGCCAGAAAATGTCTAAAATAAAGTTAAGGATAAAACTTAAGAACAACAACAGTGTAATTGCTTGAGCAATCACCCTAATGAAGAGTTCTATAGGAGTTCTTATTAAAGTGGATAGTGTGCCTAATCCTATACATGGTGAAAATTTCTTTGAGGTGTTATTGCTAATGGATTACTTTCCATCTGGTAAATTGGACTTTTAGTAGGCCATAGATGTGATCCATGCTCGGTTTCGATATAAAGAATTTAGGCTGGATTATAGTATGCAGACATTACAGAATGTCTTCCCAGTGAAGTAAATAATAATGCCTAATTAGGAAACCTGTCAGTAATCCCACTTTAGGACAATATCAAACATCGCCCCTTTATCTCCAGGATCCTACAAACAGTTGTAGCCAGCAGTTATGCTCATACCTATGTACATAGGAATAACATTCATGAAATATATCAGTAAGGATTTAGAGACACAGAGACAGCACTGGTTAAAGTGGTAAATTACCACTACTGGACTCTGATCAGGGATCAGGTCTCCTTGTTTGTGTTGCTTGAACTTTGAAGGAATATTTCATTTAAAAGTTTGAGTTTATTAAACTAATACAGTATATATTTACTTTCGTACACAAATGGGGAAGACTAGATTTGACAGCAATTCAGAAGCTACAGCCCTGTGCTGTATTGAAGCATATTCTGGGAAAGTTGGACTGGAAACAAAAAGTGTAGTATGGGATGACCGCAGTCGTTAAAAAATTTGTCAAGCAAGCTAATTTGCTTGAAGCCTAGTGTGAAGTTTCCACAGTAAATTATGATTTGGAGTGCCATTTCATCTCATTTACCAGAAGATTTTAGCTCCCTGCTGAGAAGCTTCATGGAGATGCCATTTTCCTTTTTCAGCAGGACTTAGCACCTACCTACAGTGCGACAACTACACTTAACTGCAAAAGGAGTCCAGGCCAAGTACTAAGAACGTAAATGAACACGTTTTTCAAAATATCTGTATTGTAAATCCTTTTTTGCTTGATCTTATGAAATATATCCTGATATTTTGAGATACTGGATTTTTGATTGTCAAGAGCTGTAATCATCAAAAAAGTCTACAATAAAAAAAATATTGTTCACATTTTGTGATGCATCTGGATTATAAGAGAATTTCATCTTTTAAAGTGAGGGGCGGTTAGAGGTGCAGAGGTTGTAGTTCCTTGGCTTTTGAAGGTAGCAGCGGTCCCAAACTGGAGGCAATCGAAGCATGCCATTGGGCTTCCTCATTGGCATGAGTTTCCAGCACAGTTTCCAGGAAGAGCTTCTAGCACAGATGAGTTTCCAGCACAGAAGACAAACAATTCTTTTTGGAATTACTTTCGTAGGCAGCCAATGACAGTGGGATGGTAGAGAGTTATGTGCTGCTACAGTAGCCCTGGCGTGTTGAGGTGGCCTAACCTGCTCTTGAAGAAGTCGAGGAGGTGGCCGTGATCTTGTTCTCCCGGTCGAGCAAGTAGCATGACCATGGTAAAAGGCACTGACTGCAGCCCCACCATCACTGGATGGATGGATGGATGGATGGATAGATAGATGGACAGACAGACAGACAGACAGATAGATAGATAGATAGATAGATAGATAGATAGATAGATAGATAGATAGATAG
>JAQQZT010000020.1:10431604-10459599 GCA_030068275.1 Clarias platycephalus | reverse complement strand
AGATTTTTATAAGGGTAACTTTACTTGTACTTCAGTAAAAGTTCACTAAAGTAACAGTACTTTTACTTAAGTACAACCTTTTATTACTCTTTCCACCTCTGAGAATGGGTGACTTTTTTTGTGATCACTTAAGTATGTTGATCACCCATAAAGTGCAAAGAGCATCCCTGGCATGGTTCATTTGCATTTAGTGACACCTACAAAACTCCATAAAAGGTCAAGCATACAGAGGGCTGGGAACAGATAATGAATATGAATTATGAAAGAAAAGGCAGAAAGGCCTGAAGTGAAAATTATTTTGTCTCATGTCTATGCCAATAATGCATTACATGTTGTAACAGCAACTGAAAAGGTTGAAATGTAGAGACAAATTACAGACAAGGTGAATTAAGTGTGATTTAAGTGAAAAAAGAAAAATGAAACCATGAACAGAGCAGCAAAACCAACATATTTTTTGTCTCAAAAAGTGTTGCGGAAAAGTGTGTGGAAAGTATTGCATAATGTTAAAATAGGGATTTTTACATTTATTTTACTTGTATAACAGTTTTACAATTGACATAGTCATAAATACAATCAATTTCAGACATAAATTGTAAATACAAGTCAAACAAGGCATTCAAGTAAAAAACAATTCATATTTACAGACGATTTCAAGCACAGTACGGTGATGAGACTCTTAGCTGCAGTAGAACATTTAAATGGTGCAAACGTTTTAAGAAGGTCATACTACGTGCGTCAGCCAATCTCGTCTGAAGTGGCTCAAAGCCCAATGCAGTCGCTCCCTTGAACATTCCAAAAATAGAACAACTGATCCTTGAAAATTGCACACAATCATTCATGAATACCACTTTTACATTACAGGAACCTGGCTGGGAGTTATTGTCACATCTGCCGTACAATCCTGACCTTGCTCAAGCCATTACCACATATTTCTGCCATTAAAGGAGTTCCTGGGAGGCCAGCGTTTTAGACATGAAGCAGTTTAAGCGTGGCTCCGGTGTTCTGAGAAATCTTTCTACCATGATGGTATATTCTGTAAGCACTAGTGATACAGTAAGTGCATTAGTGTAGCAGGAGGTTATATAGAGAAATAAGAGAAGTTTTTTTCTCTCTAAACTTTGTTATTCTGTTATTCTCCACATCAAAAGATCCGGTTTGACTTGTATGTCCCTCATACATACAATATCTCTAAGGAGCAAGTCGAAGATGATAGTGGCAAGAAAAAACTCGTTGAGATGACATGGTGATGGAACCTTAGTAGAAACCATACTCAAATGGAACACTTTTTCATCCAGGTGACTTCAGATTTGTGATTATAAATCATTTTTCTTTCATAACTGTTTCGTATTTAGTCACAATTATAATAAGTGTAAATGTGTATCCAGAAACTTATGGGCTTCATCTGATTAAATATTTTAATCAAACCAGCCACAGCATTCAACATATCATAGATGTTTTATTTCTTATTATCCAAACAACCTGTTGTGGGTAAATTACTTACTGTGGTTAGTGACATCAATTAACAACAAATGCTG
Source organism: Clarias platycephalus (assembly GCA_030068275.1). Classification (NCBI taxonomy): domain Eukaryota; kingdom Metazoa; phylum Chordata; class Actinopteri; order Siluriformes; family Clariidae; genus Clarias; species Clarias platycephalus. The sequence goes on along the minus strand of JAQQZT010000020.1, from coordinate 10,458,064 downwards.
CTTTGTCAATTCGATTATTTGTCACATTCAGGATTGTTTTCCCTGTATTGGTCACATTTTATTTTATATATATATATATATATATATATATATAGATATATATATATATATATATTTTTTTTTTTTTTTTTCTTTATTTATTTTTTTTTTTCTTTCACATATCCTGGTTAGGAAGCTGGGGTCAGAGCGCAAGGGCAGCCAGGATACAGCACACCTGGACAGATAGGGTTAAGGGTCTTGCTCAAGAGCTCAACAGTGGCAACTTGGCATTGCTGAGGCTTAATCAATAACCCTTAACCATTTGAGGCACCACTGCCCCTAGGCATAATCTACAGAATGGTCAACCTTCTTTCCATAATAATAGCATTGCCATAACATGTTTAAGGCTGTTTCACTGTAAACAACCTGGTAGTAAGAGGGGAAAATGTATCTTATAAAAGCAACTGAACATTTAATTTGCTTCTCCTGCAACACTTCGTTGGTAATTACTTAAAAATCACTTTGCTTGGAGTAAAGCTAGCTGGTTTTCAAACAGACGTGGGGAAGTATACATGCAGTATACTGGACTGGTTAGTCCTGTTTTTCCTAGCAAAAGCCAAAAATGGTGATTAAACGAACAATGGCAACATTCTCCTTTGGGGTGTGTTTAGGAAAGTTAAGAACAGATGCAACATCATGAAACACTCAGGATTTTACAGGTAATTATTATAGCATGGTTACTACACATAACAATGTTAGGTGACAGATATATTATCATGCTATACTTTATGTGTGTTATGTGACTACGCTTGAATATCAATCTCCTGTGTAAAAGTGTAAGTGCGTAATTGCTGACTGTATCTCATCGCCCACACCATGCAGGCCACTGACCACCCTAGGACCACTGTGCAGAAGGATGTCACTGCTTTTGTAAAAGTTGTTCACCAAGGGAGAGTGTTAAACTAATTATCTGAATTGTTGATTAAAGCTTCTTCTCTCGCTATTCATTCATGACTCTGGGTCAGCTGAGATGAGAGACAACTGTGCACGCCTCTGACCCCAAAGCTCACATTCCTCTTTGTGAAAACAGAGATTTGCCCAGTGAGAAAAGGAAACTCAGATACAGGTTCAAAAGGACAAGAATCTCCATTTATTAGGGGTCAATTCAAAGAATATAAACTGATCTTATTACACAAGGCATTGATTTGTATAATACTGTTTTGTTACTAGGCTAAGACAGATTATTACAAATAATGGAAAAAGGCATACAATGTGGAACAAAGAACACTCCTATATATAGACTTGCTTCAAAAAATAGTGAAGGAACAGACTTGCTTTCCATGGAATATCATATCTGTGAAGGTCAGGTGTGGTACAAAGTGTCCTAACAATAAAGAAACAAGCATATGCCAGCAATATAAAATAAAAATGCCAGCATAACAGACAGGGATTAAAATATCACTAGTAATAGTGATACTTTTCTATCATAAAGTGATAGATATATCACTTTACCCATAAAACAGGGGCAGCACTACGGCACAGCAAGTAGGGATGTTGAGTGATTGTCTATGTGGAGTTCTCCTCATGTCAGCAAGGGCTTTCACTGTTTTCTCTGATTTACCATGACTGATCACTATAGCATACTGTAAGTAGTCAATATGATCAATATGTCATGAGAGAACACAGGCTACCGATGGGAATGACTGTTTATAGCTGCTTTAATAGAAGTACTATAAAATACAAATAATTTCAAGGGTGTTCGACAGCATTAACTGTAACAAGAAATGACATAAAAACATGACTTGAATTTCAATTAATAAAACAATCATTGTGATCGCTGACACACAGTGGTCAGTGTGGTAGCAGAAGAGCATAACAAAACAGTTTTCATTGGTTTTGTGATGTTATGTGAACTTTCAATGGGCATAGCACAACCCCACAATAGCGGTTCCTGCATCCTTCCATTTTAATACTTCCTATAGCCCTTGTCCAAACAAATATAAATACAAATAGCTTGTGGCTGCTGGAACCCTTTTCTCTAATCGGAAAATGCAAATGTGTTTCCTATCATCTCTCTATGACTTACATGTTAATGACTGGTTCTTTTGATGTACAGGACATATGTGATACAGGGCCAGAGGCCAAAAGCTTAAATATGCCTTCTTTGCTGATAATAAACAAAGAATGTCAGACACATCATGTAGTGCGATGTTAGTGTGATGAACACCAGTATGATTGTATATGTAGAGAAAAAAAATTATATTCTTTTCTTAATTTTCAAAATCATAAAAATGTTTTTGATGATGCATTCTGTATCATTCATTTTTTTGGCACGTGGTGAACACAATAAGTAATAATTGTCACTCCCTGTTTATGTATACCCCTTATTCTGTATAAAGGGTCCCTGGACGAGGTGCCAATCCATCGCAGAGCACACACTCATTCACACACTACAGGCAATTTGGGAATACCCATTAGTCTAATCTGCAGGTCTTTGGACTGTGGGGGGAAACCGGTGTACCCGAAGGAACCCCACCAAGCACGGAGAAACTCCATGCACACAAACCCCAAGGTGAGAATCAAACCCGGACCCTGGAGCCACTAAGTGCTAACCACTAAGCCACTTTGCCGCTTAAAATTTTGCACTCATCTAAAACCTAACATTCACATCATACAACATTGTTGTTGATTGTTTGTCTATGATATAATGCCACAACTCCAAGAATTAGGGACAGAAGACGGCTTTTAGGTCTTTTGGAATGGGTAGTTACTGATCAGGGAAGGAAGCATTTAATGTTATTTTTAAGAAAAACTAGACTTTAAAGGAGAACTAGGCTTAAACTAGGCTTTAAAGGAGAACTGAGTAAAGAGATATCTATAGTTGGTCGGCAATGTAACCTAGAGAACCCCAACTACAAGCTCCAACAAGAAGAAAGAGTGTGTGGAAGCACCGGATAAAGCAGATGAAGAGTCCAAGACACAGAACAAGCCAAGACAAGATCAGGGAGGGAAGCATTAGACGTTTTAAGGTAGGCTGATCTGGAAATTGGGAAGATGAGGGAAAATGAGATTAAGTATCTCACTCACTGCTTAATCCTGTATACAGGGTCATGGGGGGCCTGGAGCCTATCCCAGGACACTTAGGGCATGAGGCAGGGTACACCCTGGGTGGTTGTAGCAATCCATCACAGGTCACACATACAAACACTCAAACACTCATTCACACACTAGAGACAATTTGGGAATGCCATTTAGCCTAATCTGCATGTCTTTGGACTGTGGGAGGAAACCGGAGCACCCAAAGGAACCCCACCAAGTACAGGGAGAACATGCAAACTCCATGCACACAGAGACTGGAATCGAACATGGCCGGGAATCGAACCCAGACCCTGGAGGTGCAAGGCGACAGTGCTAACCAGTAAGGATTAAGTATCTATCTAACTAAGAAAAACCCTGCTTTGTGATGTTTTATTCCTTACTTGCAGTGACAAGTGAGTTTTAAAATCCCAGCTGCACCTGTGTACAGTAGCACTACAGCACCCACTACCCCAGTATGTGTCAGTCTTACTGCTGTAAAGACTACGATCCAGCACTTAATAATCTGTTGAAGCTGACAGATTGTTGAGAAATGTTGACAGGTTCACCTGAATGAAAAGCCGAGTGGGTGTAGCTATGGTAGGTGTACTGATGTGGCTCAAGTGGCCATGGAGTGTAAAAATGTGAGCCTGACTCTGACATCATCGCTGTCATAACACGGAAAGCCGCCTCCGGAGGTGTGATGCATTATGGGAAAGAGATAGTCAGCGGGTACGGCTTTACCCAGCTCATGTATGTGATCCAGGGAAACAGGGTTGTTGTTTTTCCCCTCCTCTGAAGCTGTCGGAACAGGAAGACGAAAACAGAAATGGACTGAACATTAATGATCTCGCTGCTATGACAGCCGCACTGCACAACCACAACGTCAGCTGTAAGTAGCATTACAAACACACACACACGCAAAACAAACCTACCGAGACGATTGATTTAAGTGTGTGTGTCGAAATGCAGAACTGGTTGCGACACATTTGTACTTGTTCTTCCTGCTTCATTGCTTCCTGTCGCTAGCTAACGATAACGTGTCGCTAAACCTAGCGCTGGAAGCAATAGCACATCTGCCAAATAAACTGCCTTGTGTTATTAGCTCGCTAGTGTATAATAATAATAATAATAATATCTATAATATCGTTATAGTATCGCTTTTGCTTAAAAAAATAAATAAATAAAAAAAAGGAAAGAAAGCTAAAGCTTTTTAAGGAATTCGTCTTTGCGGTGTAATAAACAGTAATATTGGCAGCTGTAGTATTGTTTAATGTCGGCTAAATGTTATTCAGGCGGTTAGCCTGCTAGCTCGCTAACTTGCTGGAAAACTCACAGTTTGTGCAGCTGGACCCTCCTTGAACATTTTTTTTTGTCTGTGTGTGTACTCCTAAGTCAAACTTACCGTCACGTTTAGATAATCTATCCCTGCTGTGAACAAGGTATCTACTTTTAAAGTGTATACTTCTATGATGACATTTATTTTCTGACATTAAGTTTTTCCACAGTAACCTAGTGTACATATGAAGTTGTCAGTGTTTTTGCTCCCATCTGTTGAAATGCCTATGAAAACAAAATTAGTCATGCAACGCTACAAACCAGTATGATTGTATATGTAGAGGGGGGGGAAAAACAAAGTATATTTTTGTCTTAATTTTAAAAGAAATGTTTTTGATGATGCATTCTGTACCAGTCACGTTTTCGACCAATTAAACACTCTCTAATGCGTTTATATCCCGCCTCCTAGGAAGATTTCTTGCTCTATGTACAATAGCGGTCTGTTAGTAGCAGGGGTTATGGGTCAGGGTTCTGGCTTTTCTTTGTCTTCCTGCATATTGTTGTTCGGGTGACAATAAATGGCTGCCGTTCCTGAATTTTTGCACCCGAAGCATTTTGAACAAGTTCATGGCTATGTGACTTAGGGCTGGTCATGTGCTTCTATCTCAGATTGTCTGAGACAGCATTATGTGGCTTCTAAGTCAGTAAAAGTGAGCAGTATAATTTTATTTCCCATTCCAGTATATCAGATGCTTCTTCATTGATTTTGATTGATGATAAGTATTACCAGTGAATGTTTGCATATTAATATTCCGGATAGTGATGAAAACTGGCAGTGAGTTGTAAAGACAGCTAAATCAGTCCTATATATATTATTTTGTGGAATTTTCACCTTAAGAATTGAAAGTTGCATCAGCATTTGAAGCATTTTCGGCATGCAAACGAATGAACCAAACGCCGGCTTAGTCACACATATGTCCAGGACCCGTGGAAAGCCAAGCAAAGCGAGTTGAAACGCACATGAAAAATGGTCACTGCTTCTTGATGACCTTCTCTAGTTATGGTCTGTCACCACTGGTGCCATGGTTTGGCATAATCCCAAAAAACACTGCATTTCATTGTCTAGGATATTGTCCTCTTTGTTGTTAATACTCTTTTCTGTTCCGCATGAAGTTTGTTTGCCATGTTGCCATTGTGTGTTTAGATTGCTTCAAGGGTGAGATGTATCTTGAACACTATTGGCTGCTGAGTATCATTGATACTCCGTCAGATGTGTCTGTTAAGTAACGTTGCTGAAGAATCTCTGCAGTAATATGATCGATTGGAACAGAGTAAGCGATATCTGTATAAACCACAGATGGGGATGTCTTTATGGAAGTTATATTAAAAATTCTATGTGCACTACGTACAGATCATTGTAATTCTAAATATATTTTTTTGGTCCTTAAATTTAGGCCCTTGACTAACTGTAGATAACTCGTGCATAACATGTTTGTTTGCTTCACCTGTGCTAAGAACTTGGTAACTTACTCTCAGAAGCGTTGACTATGACTAGTTGTTTTAAATGTGTTTACATACATTCTATGTATGTAAATCTATTTGTTATTGTATGGAAATTCAAACTGAGCCAGAACTTGGTTACGTTTTTCTTTGGATTATATTTATGGCTAGTAGGGATCACCTGATACAGTATTATTGCGATACCTAGCCGCTGATTTGATTTGTACTGCTATTCTGTATCAAGATAATTTTTTGATTATTATCGCAATACACATTTTAAATTTGTAAAAAAAAAAAAAAAATGAAATTCAAAAAATTTTATTCAAAACAAACCACACTGGATTATTTATTTTTTTTTATCATTTTTTTTCTCCAGATCTAATAGCTGTCTGTCTAATAGCTATATTTCATTCAGTATAATTAGTTAATATAACTCTATAATGTATAATCTACAGTGATTGGATTAATGTGCTGCCTTGTTGTTATTAAACTGACATAGTAAATCTGGAATAATATACATTTTTATATCTGTTTGTTATTTCTGCTCCACAGATTTTATGCTGCAACTATCCTGCCTCTAAGCACAATGCCTCATGGAATTTTTCCTTGGCAACTTTGATATCTCATCAATGGTAACATTCCAAAATTAGAGACCTTCGGATAAGAGTTCAGTTTTCTACAAAAAAAGAAGGTTTGCTTATTCATCTGGAGCACATACCATTTTTGGATAACAAACCTACCATTTTGGTTTTTAACAATCATTTATTTTTACACTCCTACTGAGTCAAAGCTTATCATGAGATTCCGAATCTACAAGAGGAAAGTGGTGATCCTGACTCTGGTGGTCGTAATCTGTGGATTTGCCGTTTGGAGTAGTGGGAAACAGAAAAGAGAGAGTCCTGTTTTTCCCAGGGAAGTGGAAGATGTTAAGAAGAGCAGTATAAGTAATCTGGCCCAAGTCACAGCATCGGTAACTCGGAAACCAGTCAATGATACGGTTCCAGAAAAACTAGTTATACCCAAGCCTGTGACGGATAATACCACCCTGGTGTATCGTGGGCTTGTGTTCCAAATCAACTTTGACCAGACCTTGAGGAATGAAGAGCAGTTCAGATCTATACGCAAGAAGGATGACCTAGTAGTAGTAGTTCAGGTTCACAATCGACCAGAGTACCTGAGGCTGCTTGTGGAAAGCTTAAGAAAAGCAAAAGGCATTGAGAATGTCCTACTTATATTTAGCCATGACTTCTGGTCGCCAGAGATCAACAACATTATTTCGTCCATTGACTTCTGCCTTGTCCTTCAGATATTCTTTCCTTTTAGCATCCAACTGTATCCTCAAGAGTTTCCAGGGAATGACCCTAGAGACTGCCCCAGAGACATTTCTAAGAAAGACGCCTTAAAACTTGGCTGCATAAATGCAGAGTACCCTGACTCCTTCGGCCATTACCGCGAGGCCAAATTTTCCCAAACCAAACACCACTGGTGGTGGAAATTACATTTTGTTTGGGACAGAGTCCGTGTGCTTAAAGATCACAGAGGATTGGTGCTTCTTATTGAAGAGGACCACTACTTAGCCCCAGACTTCTACCATCTTCTCAAACAGATGATGTCTCTAAAGAAGGAGCAGTGTACTGACTGTGACATCATTTCGTTAGGGAGCTACGGGCACATCGGCTATTCCAGCAAAGCCAACCGAGTGGAGGTGAAGGTCTGGAAATCCACAGAGCACAACATGGGCATGGCCATGGACAGGGAGACGTACCAAAAACTCATCCAGTGTACAGAAGCATTCTGCACCTACGACGACTACAACTGGGACTGGTCTCTGCAGCATTTAACTGTGAACTGTTTGCCAACTTTCTGGAAGGTCATGGTGAGTGAAGCTCCTCGTATCTTCCATGCAGGCGATTGTGGCATGCACCATAGGAAGGCCGCTTGTATGCCCAATGATCAGAAAAGAAAGATAGAAAACATACTTCAGAGCAGCACAAATCAGCTGTTCCCAAAAAAATTGCTCATCACAAAGAGACTGCCTGGGGCTGGTGGAGTAGCCCCTCATGTCAAAAATGGAGGATGGGGTGATATCAGGGACCATGAACTCTGCAAGAGCTATCTTCGTTTACAGTGACCTTTTTTTGTTTGTTTGTTTGTTTGTTTTTTGGTTGTTTGTTGGTTTGTTTTTTCTTTTGCATCCTCTAATGAAAGCCTTTACAAATTCTTAATGGACTATTTCTTTATATTGCCTGTTTTGTTGAAATATTCCAAATAAAAAGGGTATATGGGATTAGAGTTTGGTGATTTGTTTAAAGCACAATACCAGAACAATGGTGCTAACTTCATCATGTTTGATAAGTGTACAACTGTAGTTAGGAGAAAAGCAACAAGCAGTGTTGAAAACCAATTTGCAACCTTTGTGAATGCCTTTTGCTAGTTTGCTTCTGGACTTGTGCATGTGAAATTGTTCAAGAGCACAATTAGCAGATAATGCACATGCTACTGCTAGACAGTTGTTGAAAAATACCTATTGAAAGACAAAAATAATTTCAGTAACAGAGGCAAACGTCAGAGTATTTTGTTACCACTTGGGTTTGACTTTGTCTTTATGATAGCATGGCAGCTAATTTTTCCATCAGGACAGCAAATACTTGTGCATAATTCTGTCCTATTTAAATCCCAAGGCTTCTTCTTTCAACAAAAAGTCCTTTGAGACACAGTGTCCCATTTCCGTGAGCTACAGTTGAGCCTTGCCACAGTTCCTCATGTCCTCATTGTTCTAGCCAAGTGTGAAAAGAAAGCCAATTATGTTCCATTTAATATGCCATGCTACAAATACTTACTCTATAGTGTTGATTTTTGTGCCACATTTGTGATTATCTACACAATCTGGACATATATTCCTATTTAAGACTCAGCATAATAACATAGGGTGTATTGATTTTTTTTTTCTTCTTTTTCCTCCCAACGTTTCAAAGCCCAAATCGCTTAATATCAGGTTCATAAGACTGGGTTCAGTGTGAAGTGCAGGACAAGCCACAATTTGATAAGCACATGTTAACTGTAACTAATTTGCCTGCTTACTTCCTTTGTTTAATTTTACAGTAAGGATTTTATATTCATCAGAATTTTGTGACCAATGTTGTACAATTTGAACAGGAAATAAGTAATGCAGTAATTGCACAAATGCATAATTTGTGCATTTTTCTTTTTTTCAACAAAAACGTCCTATTCTTATGCATCTTTCTTAAAGGATTTATTTATTGTGACCAAAAAAAATGTAAATAAATTTTGAATGCAGAAATATTTTTTACTTCACAACATATGGAGTAACCTCCATATATTTTTATACATTTGTAATGTATATTTGTTATGCTTTTCAGTAGCATACACAAAATACATTCTAAACACACTAAATTCAATGTATTAAATGTTCCCTAACAATATTATTATGTTTTTAGTTACACTAATAATAGTTTGGACTATTAAATCATTTAAATAGAAAAAAATGCTTAACCTGGTAATCTGAGTATGAAAGACTATATTAATATCACAGATCATTACGGGTAAGTAAAAGAAAAAAAGAGAGACACAACACGATCACTTTGCACCATTGCAATTCATTTATATGTTTGTGCTTATAAAGTTTGGTGAAGAAATTTGGGTGATAGTTTAATGCATATATGGTTATGTATTACTTTCATTCATCATAAGTAACCGCTTTAAGTTGGCCTGGGTTAAGGTAGATCCACAAACTTTAAACTTTAGATAGAGGCTGGAACACACCTTCATTATGGAGCACAGTCATTATAAGGGTAACATACTGTATATAACTTTAGGTATAAGGATGTAGTTTATCCATCTGAAGTCTAGACTCTGATGGTAGCCACTAGAGCTGTGACTCATGCATAGACTGTCAATTTCATTTGATTTTTAGGCATTGTCATTGTAAGTTCAATTTGATTTAATATCACTAATGTTGAGCTGTCTCAAGCAGCTATATTACTGATTAGTGCCCCTCCCAAAAAAGTATGGTGGAAAAAAAAGTGAAATGCAGGGTAACTTGTGTTAAAGATTGTTGAAATGTCATGTCCCATTCAAAGTGATCCCCACCCCCCTCCCGCCAATCTAAATAAAAAAAAAGAAGAAGCAAGACTCCCACAAAAAGTAATTATTTACTTAGATCACCTTCCCTGCACATTGTTGTGTTTTCTTATCTCCCAGCACACCTGATTTAACTAATCTGCTAATTAATTAAATTAATTATTAATTAATTTTTCGGAATTAAAGTGACTATTAATGCATTGAAAACACTAAAACCTGCTGGTTGGAGTTGGCAGGAAAGATATGGTAATTCAAATAAACAATCTTTAAAACATGAGTGTCCCAAATATTTACACAGACATGCAAGACATATATCGTTTTATGATGAGGTACTGTCAATGCACTTGTATGAAAAAAATACCCATTGTAATACCAGTTAATCATGCCTAGAACTGAGAGTTCCAAAAAAAAACATTTTTTAGTTTAGATCATTTAGTGTAGATCATTCTAAGGGGAAACTGTCCCAGAGACAAATAGTGAGAAATTCTGAAATACACATTTATACCATAAAAATAATAATACTGTAGAATAGTTTAACGGGTCATCTGTGACAATGCCTTAATAAGCCTATGCCAAAAAGTGGTTAATAACCTTCTGTGTGACATCACATTGAGTGACATCATAGCATGTTGCTTTTTGTGGAGCATCTGGGGCTTTTGGAGATCTAAACATAAAATTTCCCCATTTCTAAAATTATTACATCGGCACACAGGTTCGAATCTGCTGCCATTAGGATATTTGTGAGTCGCACACAAACACACACACATTACACATCCAACACATATACTACACACACTTACTACACACACTTACTACACACGTTACACATGCTACACAAACGATGATGATGACCGGCCCAAACACCTGTGCCATAATGATAACCCAGCCCACATTGAGTGACATCAGCACCCATGGCTTTTTGGAGGTCTTAATATGCTCCAAATGCACACAGGTTGTAAGTTGAGCACAGCTAGCGATTGTGCAGGACTGATGAGATGTTGTGCCCCAATTCTGGTTGGAGATCTCATCACATGGATGCCCTGTGTGTCTCCTCGGGATGCATCCGATGTCTGGGGACAGTTTCACTCTACCATGAAGACAGTTCTGGCCTCGACTGATGTTGACAGCTGTTTCTCTGCGGACTTGACTTGGCTGTAGTTGCTCGATAGTTCAGGATAAGTCTACCTGAGCCTCCAATAACTACCTGGACTCCATATTAACATCAATTAACATCAACTTTTATAGCTGAACTGCCTGTCACCTAACACAGTATGAATGCAGATCAATTCCTGCTCTCTGTTTCACCCAAATGAGGATGGGTTCCCTGTTGTGTCTGGTTCCTCTCAAGGTTTCTTCCTATTACCATCTCAGGGAGTTTTTCCTTGGCACTGTTGCCCTCGGCTTGCTCATCAGGGACTATCTGACCATTTTGATTCAAACACATTCACATTCCATACAAACGTAAATAATTCTTTTGATTGTGTAAAGCTGCTTTGCGACAATGCCAATTGTTAAAAGTGCTATACAAATAAAATTTAACTGAATTGAAATGATGAGGGCGCACTAGAAAGACAATTGCATGAGCGAGTGGTTGTACAGGTGGTCCTAATAAAGTGTTTGTAGATCATAGTCATAATAAATATATTGTGTATTACATTTATTGGTATAGCAAGCAGGGAGAGTCTGAGCTACAGCAATATCTGTTGATTTATTGCCTTTATAGTTATCTTTATACTGTAGTTATGAGAAGTGGCATGAAAAAAACAGGTTATATGAATATGGAAATACTTGCATAAGCAATTACATGCAATACAAGCAATTGTATGTCTGCATGACCAAGCATTTACATGATTTACATTTACTGATTTGGTAATAAAGTTTTAGACTTGTTAATGTTGCTTAATCTTGATGTTGCTTAATATTCTACTACTATTTTGATAGGGATTATACTGGCACTGTTTTAATAGCAGTCTTTAATTGGTTGGCTTAAGCCACATTCCCTTGGAGAAAACACCAATTATATAAAGTATTTTGGGAACCTTATCTTTGGTTGTCGTAAACATTGTCGCTTGATCAGCCAATTAGCTATTGGCCGAATGGTGACTAGAAACCAATATTTTTCAAAGTCTTAATAAGCATAGATAGCATCTGTGTCGTACAGTAATAATAAAAGGTAATGGAGAAATTGGGCAGCACCGTTTAATGCAGTGCCACAGTGGCTCGTTGGTTAGTACTGTCGCCTTGCATCTTCAAGGTGAGTTTAAATAATGCCTCCAGTTCGTATGCATAAAGTTTGCATTTTCTCTCCATGCTTGGTGGGTTTTCTCCACTGGATATTGTAGTTTCCTTTTCCAGTCCAAACAAGCATTATAGGCTGATTGGCATTTCCAAATTACCTGTAGTTTATGGCTGGCTATATGTGTTTGTTTGTGTGCTGCATTCGCAGTCTGCCATTTATAAACCTTAACTTCATGTCAGAGAATAATTGCATGATGCTAATTTCAAGTGTGTTAGCATAAATATGGGTTAATATTTTGTAATCATTGTGGAGCAGTGGTGTAGGCACCCAGTTTTGCATCTTTTTCCAGCTTGTGGAGGACGTTAAACAGAGGTTTTACCTGCCACGCACTCTGTCCAATTTGCAATTATTTCTTTAAACAAATTATGTAGGATGTCGTTTTGTGTTAGCCCAAAAATTCACAAAGAAATTAACATTTCAGCTTTTTCTTTGTTCATACTGAAGTCTACATCACACAGGTTTTTAAAATGTACATCATGTGTCAATTCTTTCAAAGTTCAAAAAATGAGTTGCAATATGACTGTGAAAATGAGGAGGAGTATAGCTCGCTATATAATGAAAAAAAGAAAGCAGTATGCTGAGCTCCTCTCCCCTTTCTCTGTGCATTTAGCTCTTAGAGTTACCTCTTTCTGCTGAAAAATTATTTAATAAAATCGGTACACAGTTTCGAATCTGCTGTGAGTCTCACACAAACACACACATTACACATCCAACACATATACTACACATACTTACTTCACACGTTACACATCCCACATACACGCTACACATCCTATACGCACATATCCTACACACATATACCTACACACACACTCTACACGTCGTACACAAACGATGATGATGACTGACCCAAACACCTGTGCCATAATGATAACCCGGCCCATCAGCACCCGTGGCTTTTTGGAGGTCTTAACATGCTCCAAAGGCACACAGCAAAGTCCTATGTCATCATAGTGTGTGAGGGCCCTCTTGCTCTTCTAAGGATTTTTCTTCCACCATCCAGGGCTTTTTGGGGGTCTTAACATGCTCAAAAACTTGTATGTATGCATGCGAAACCCAGGACACATTTAGAGCTCATTGAGCTGAAAAACTTTCACATTGCATGTCATGGGCTCTACTCAACAGGAAGTAAGTGTTTGTGAGGGCCCTCTTGTTCTTCCAAGGATTATTATTTTTCATCACATTTGAGTAACATTACAGTGTGATGCTTTTTTTCCAGCATCTGTGGCTTTTTTGGAATTTTGGTGATCATGAAGTCCTATGTCAAAGGTGCTGCTGAAGTGGTTGTTTATATCAGGTTTAAATAGATCATTATTTATTAACCAAAACCATTTGAGACCTTACAGAGCATTAAAGTTTGAACCAATGTAAATGATACATGCCAATGATATAGTAATGGCAGAATATTTGGGTTTTGATAAATACCATTGTTTAATTACAATACCAAACTTTTATAAGATTGAATTATAGTGGTGGTTTTGTTAAGCAGGAGAATCTTTCAATAGGACTTAAATGTAGTGGTTTTTAGCTGTTTTTTTAGGTGGTTTTGTTAACTCCATGTAATGATTATTCATTAATTATTAAATCTTAGTGTCAGTCTGAAACAATATATCATATAACTGCATCATTAAAATGTTTTTAAATAAAATTGCCATTAAAGATGAGGATTATAATGTTTAAAAACTGGTGCGATACGACTGTACGTGCCACGTTTCCACCAAATATCAAACACAGCAAACAGGTGTCCTTTTGTCACAGAAAAAAAAACATGAGATTTATGTTGCTATACAAGTCACCTCTGGCTTTAAGAGTGCTGTATTTTATGTTGTATGTGTCATGTGCTATATGTTGTTAAATCTTAACTATTCTTATGCTTCTTGTTGTTTAATAAAACACTTTTATATCCTAATAAGAAAACTATGTACCATAGCAATTCTGACAGACCATATATTTCCTTCAGGAACTTACCCATTTATCAATCCAATCTACAGGGTCACGGAGGCCTGGAGACTATTCCAGGCAGGGATACATGATGGACAGGGTACCAAGCAGAATTTATGTGGAATTATGAAATGAACTGAACCAGGAGCATCCCTTTTCTTGGGAGGTTAAAACATCTACGCTAGATATCCCAGTGATTAATGGTCCTTGACTATTTTACTGTTTTGCATGTTGAACTGAGTGTGTTAGGGTAGAGACAATGCTAAACTATACAAGCCAGGGTGCTCCAGGAGCAGGATTAAGAAACTCTGTCTAATACCAGAATAGTGTGTGCTTTGGGTTTAACAGTACCAAGGAAGTACACAAAATTATGTATTTTTTATGCGTACGTTAAATCAAATGTGGAGAAAGATGTGCCTTGCATTCAGATATTAATTATGTTCTCTCATTACAATAACAAACAGCAAAGATATACTGTATTTTGTAAACTTTGTGAGGGCTTAGAGCTACTTTCCCCTTGACCAAGCTATTAGTGTAGGAAACAAAAAGCAAATTCAAGTCTCAATACTAAGATTTTACAAGTACAGTATATATATAGATGTAAACATTGAACTCTGATATTTGTCAGTTGGCGAAAGTATGTCTTTACATGTAGTGTATAAAGGCTCCACTAATTTCCATACAGAAAAACACATTGGGCCTCCCTTAAAATGTATTTGATATTGAGACACTTCCAATGCAGAAATGAATGCATTTAATACACATTAGATGCATTGCATTAATATACAATCAAGTAGTGGTGTGTTTGCAGGAGTAACTGTTTCTCATTCTGACTCTAAAGGAGTACTACTGCCATCTACTGCCATCTACTGCCATATAATGAATCCTAACGTTAAGCATGTAGTATTTGATGGTCATCTACAGGTTAATGACCTATCCAAAAATATAAGGGTTCCCCCTTATATGGGGGACAGGTGAACAAACCTTTAATGATTTTGTTTTTGTGTGCTTTTTTATCTCTCGTTAGACATAATGATAACTTTATTTATTACATTTTATTTGTGTAATGTGTCAACAACATAAATAGAGGCAATACAACAAAAGGATGTATCGATAATACAAATATATAGAGCATTTATACAGAAGCAAGGCAATAAATGAAGAAAAGGAATGACAGATGAAATCTAAGCCCAGCAACATTTCACTTGGTCTAAGCTTTCTTTACATTAATTAAACCAAATAACCCACAGACTGTCTGAAAACATTTACAATGTTGATTATATGATGTGCATGCAAAGGAATCTGACTTACAACACTTACACACTCTTAATGACTAAGAACTGAAATAAAAACTACTGTTTATCGATGGTTACATGGAATGCATTTTTCCACTGCTTTAGACACTTTATGTATGTATATCTTTAGTTATTCAATTAGTGTTATTTTAAGATCAGCTGTTCTGAAATAGTTTTTTGCAAGAACAGTATTGTCAAGTGCATTTGCAAAACCCATCAAGCTCCATGATGAAACTGGCTCTTATGAAGACCATCCTGGGAAAGCAAGACCAAAACCTACCTGCAGAGGAGAATTTCATTTAGAGTTAACAGCCTCAAAAATCACCAATTAACAGAACCTGAGATTAGAGCCATTATGATGCCTTTACAGAACTTAAGTAGCAGACACATCTAAATATTAATTATTTAAAGGTGATTATTGCATATTTTGGATGCGTTTAGCATTGTTTTACAGTGTGGATCTTCAATACAAATTGACTTCTCTAGGGATTTTTTTTTTTTTTTAAGAGTGCGTGTGGATTCTGCTTTTTCTTTTTATTCTAATTGTATGTAATTATATTTACATAAAGAAAGTCTGAAGCTAAACTAAGCCATTTGTCCATAAAAAATAAACAGTGACATTACTCGGGGAAAAAGCAATTGAAATACAGTATATATGTTATTCATTAATTATAATTTACTGTAATATAGCCATTAAAAAAATCTTTGTATCTGTTGGTCTACTGATCAGAATTGTTTTTTTTTTTATTATTATTATTATTTTATTTTATTTTATTATTTTTTTTATGGTTGTATTGTACAGAATTATATTAATACGTGTAATATTGTTCTTTTTTTTATTTTTATAATATGCCATACTAAGCCGTAACTTTCTACAATACAAAACATCTGTCCTGTCAGAGTAAATATTATTCATTTACTCTCGTTTTCTCAGGTGAGACTACTTGTATGTTTGAGTCCTCAGTCCTCAGAGTTGTTTTCTGCAAATCGTACGGTGCTTCTTTATGATGTTTTAATAGGTGGACGTGTTGACGAGCTACTTGGACTAGAAATGTATTATGTACAGTTATGCATAAATAAAGAGAAGACTACATACTGTGTCAGTCACTCAGCTGAAAAACCTCAAGATCCCCCACGTTCTTCACGGAGAATTCCAGAAACACCGCGAGAACATTAGAGAGTGTAGAAGTTCTGGAAGTTCTAGTTTACGTAAGGAAACATGATCGAGCAGTCTTCCGGCAGTAATGAAGTCGTGCTGCGCATGCGTGAAATGGAAACTTCTCCACGTTCTGGACTGTTCTAGAGTCTCATGAATGAACACACATCGGGGTGTGCAGTTTAAAGGAAATAACCATTCGGTGTGATTAATTAGTTACCGTGTACATTATATTTCATTACCTGTTTATCCGTGTTAAGCTTTATTTCTCATTAAGAATTAGGTATTAGCTATCACGTCTTCTTTTTATTTTATTTTATTTGTATACCGTAAAACAGAGACAGACCACAAAAATATGCACAGTTACCATAATACTATATACAAAGTAGTTGAACTGAAGCAAAGCAATAAATAAAGAGAACGTATGACAGATAGAAACTAGCAGGAGCTATTAACTACATTAATAATAATAATAATAAAAACTTTAAAATTGAAAGATTTCTAGATGATGTTTATATGCATGAGGAGGAGAAAATGATATAGCATACTCTAAAGAAGCCACTTACATGCATGATAATTTAAGTTGAGAGACCAAAAATTGATCAGTTTTTTGTTAATGTTTTACTTCTTTGGAAAGATTTTTTTTTATGTATGTGCTAATTAACAAGGACTATGTTGGTACTTTTTGTGTTACAGTAGTACATCATGTCTATAAATAAAATTATATATACAGCACTTTGCAAAAGTCATGAGTCTACCCTCAGTCCATATTTTGCTTCCAAAGAGACAGTATTTTTTTTAAAAATTAAAAATTTAAGGACTTTTTACATTTCATTTTTTTGGCAAGTTTTTGGCTGTCATTTTCAATCCAGTCCCTGTACCTGAGCAGTTTCAGATTAATGTCATTTAAAAAAAAATTTTTTTTTTTTTTTTTTTTTAGAAACAAGTGCAGACAGATGAACAGGCTAGTGATTAATATACTGGTGAAGCTAAATGCTAAAGTTTTTGGAAAATACGAGGAGGCAGCTGAGGTTGTTACATAACAACCAATATTTAAATTTTGGGCACTTTTCTGCCTGTTACAGAGACATTTGTTCCCATGTCTTTAATTTAATCTGTATAATAAAATTTTATATGAATAAATAAGTGGTGGCTCGATAAAATATTAATTTGTAGATACTCGGTTGTGCACATCTGTCTAAAAGTATATAATAAATGAAAACAAATTTTTTAAATTTCTTTATTGGATCACAAAAAATTTAAGGCTCCATCTAGAAATATTTTGTCTTTACTTCAGTTTAAAAGTTTAAATCCTCCTCCCGTGGCCATGTGCCAGCAGCACCCCCCCCCCCCCCCCGCGCGCGTTTTCTGTAGTGTACGTCTGGTCCTTGATTTTGCCTGCAAAACGTACATGCTTATTTTATATATTTATTGTGTAATAGGCGTAGTGACTTTTGCAGTAGTAGAAATGCTTTGAGGTAAAAAAATAAAATAAAAAATAAAATAAAAAACCCGCTCATAGATAAACATAATAAAGCAACTATTAGACTACATGCTGTGCAAATCCGGTGCACAGTCTGTGTGCCTGATAGCACGGACCTCACAGGTTATTTTATTAAAAATAAAAAATAAAATAAAAAACCCGCTCATAGATAAACATAATAAAGCAACTATTAGACTACATGCTGTGCAAATCCGGTGCACAGTCTGTGTGCCTGATAGCACGGACCTCACAGGTTATTCAACGTTCCGCATTGAGATTTCTAACTCTGCTTGAACTTTAGAGAGGGTTAAAACTTTTGGAAACGCCGGTATCCAGTTTGCGTAATAAAACATGACCGAGCAGTCCTCTGGCATTTAAAAAATAAATAAGTCGTTCTGCGCATGCGTGAAGGAACACATTCACTGATCTGCAGGACTGTTCTGGAACCTAAAAGAATAAAAACACATCGGGGTGTGTTTACAATGTTACATTAAATTACAATGTATATTCGTGTTACAACACAGGAAACCCTTTTAATGTTTCATAAAGAATAAGATATTAGATATCTTCTCTTTTAATTAAAAATAAATAAATAAATAGAGGCAAACAACTATATACAGTATAAGCAATTAATAAACAAAATAAACGTGTGATGTAGTTCATTTTATTTAATGTGTGACTCAGATGAATGAATTAATCATAAATATCAATTACTTCAGTGTGTTAATTTTCTGGCAAATATGATTTTTACATAATAAGCTAACATCTTACTTGTTAATTCACTTATGATTGTATTTATTGTTGTTACACTCTTTCGGCTGCTCCCGTCAAGAGGTTGCCATGGTATGGTAGGCACGATACCTACAGAGCCACCCATCTTGTAACTGCCATATACAGTCATTCTCACACACAAACTAACCTTGTCGTATTACTAAAGGACCACAAACTTCTTCATCCCAATTCAGTATCCTATATTTGACTGGTCCAAGGAGCGCTAAACTGAAAAGAGTGGGTCAAACCTTTCTTCATTAGACAGGGAGTGGTCACTTTGAACTGATCATCCTTGGTCTAGGCTTTTCAAATGTCAGGAGTAAGCCACAAGCTTACCACTGAAGTCACAACATGAGTGACAATGGGAATGAAAAGTAAATCAAATTTCTTTCTTTTATTTTACTGGTAATTCTTTTTCCACTTCAGATCTGTGTGCATGGAGTTTGCATGTTCTCATGCTTGGTGAGTTTCCATCCTCTGGGTAATCTGGTTTCCTTCCACAGTCCAAAGACATGCAGAGTAGGTTAATTGGTGTTTCCAAATTGACCGTAGTGTGTGAATGTGTGTGCATGTGTGCCCTGAGTTGGATTAGCACCAGGGTGTGCAGGGTGTATTCCGCATCAGACATGAAGTCTCCTGGGGTAGGCTCTAGGCTTCAGTAAAGAAAATGAATGAATGAATAAATTAATGAATAATACTACTTTCTTCCAACAATGATATTAATAATATTATTACGGTATTTTTTCTTATTTATTAATTTCCACCAAAGCTCCAGCACTTTTCTTGTCCATCATACTGAATGATAATTGTTACCCAAAACATATTTTGCTGGTAAATGTATGAGATAATTCTCTTATAAATTTAGTGCAAGCCTTGTGGAAACAGCAGAATTCTTTATGCTTTTAATAAATACATAAGTACAAGTGACAACTGAATCAAGATTAAAGACATTTAGCTAATAATGTGGGCAATCTACTTGTGGTGAAGCAAACTCTACCCACAGCTGTGACACTGACAGGCCCATGTGCCACTGACTGTCAGGAAGGTGCTTGGTGTGACTGACAGACACCTCCTGTATCTGCTTGACCCTAAATGGACACATGGTGTATGGGCAGAGACCGCCCTAGAACTGTTGGTGCCTTCCCTATCTACCGTAGGGGTATTCCTTCTGGAACTTTCGGGATGGAAGTTTCAAGAAACGTGTCCTAAAAGTATAAAAAGACTGCAGCAGGCCTACAGATCGGTAGATAGCACTCAAGAGAGAGCACGCAACTGACAAGACACTAGACGATTCACCACGAGCGGAGTATACCTCCATACACAAGAAGATTTATATATCTGTTCATATAGAAGACCTTTGAAAAGGTAAGACGCTAAAACTAACTGAAGACCTATACTGAGATTTTAAAAGTTACACTAGAAGTCACAATACGGGTTACAATGGGAATGAAAAGTAAATCATTTAAGAAAATTAATAATGTAAAACATTGATAAATTTTTCAAGTACAAAAATTGGTGCATATAATTGTATAAATAATGTCTTTTCAGTACTTTAAATTGACCTGCCTAATGTGCTTTTTAAGATTAAACATTATTATTGATACTTCATAGATTTCAGAGATTTTCAGATTAAACCTTTGCTAAAAAGCTATAATCTATGTGGTATTATTGAAATGCTTTCTGTGATTTGACTGCAATCGTGATGCAAGGTTTCTAACTTTAATTATGAAATGAGAAAGGTCAGGCAGCAAGCACATGGCACAGGCCATATGGCAATATGGCTGCCTGGCAGCTGCAGCCAGTATTTGAAAGTCCACCAACTATAAAATGTGTATAAGCCAGAATAGATGGATTGAATTGCAGCCTCAAGTAATAACTCAACAGAAGTGGTAATTCAAATAATTAATAATTTTTATATCCATATAAACTTTGAACATTTCTCCCCTATTCACAGGTGTTACAGTACATGCCAGTTGGTGTCACGTTTCTAAAGGAATTATTACAGCAGCTGCCTTACATCTCAATAGCCTTTTTCCTTTCACCCTTTTAGAATTACAAGGAATTAATTTAAGATTAAAATTGCAGTAATTCTTAAATAAAAAAAATATATATATAAAAAAAGAAAAATCAAATAATAATAATAATATTATTATTCATAAGATTATTCACATATTTAGCAAAAAAGACATTAGTGTCTTTGCCTTTTGATATTATAAATGTGTTATTGTTACGAATATTATATCACAATTATAGCATTTTATATTATCATTAGAAAAGAGTAATTAAAATAAGATAAATGTACATTATGTGAATTACATAAATAATTGATATATTTTTATATTCTTTTTTATTATTTTTTCCATATATTAACATAGATGCCTGAGAAAGCTGCACAACCCATGATGGAAGAGGAAGTGGAGACTTTTGCCTTTCAGGCAGAAATTGCTCAGCTGATGTCTCTGATCATCAACACTTTCTATTCTAACAAGGAAATATTCCTCAGAGAACTTATCTCTAACTCTTCTGATGTAAGTTAACACTCATATTAAGTTTAAAGAGGACAAAAGAGTTAGTAAAAGAAACACATGTTGTCTAAATTGATAATCATTTTGGTTTATGTCATATTTGCAGGCTTTGGACAAGATCAGATATGAGAGTTTAACAGATCCAAGCAAACTTGATTCCTGCAAGGATCTAAAGATTGACATCATTCCCAACCTGAAGGATCGCACACTGACCATCATCGACACTGGCATTGGCATGACAAAAGCTGATCTCATCAATAACTTAGGAACCATTGCCAAATCTGGAACCAAGGCATTCATGGAGGCTTTGCAGGCTGGAGCTGACATTTCTATGATTGGTCAGTTTGGCGTCGGTTTCTACTCTGCCTACCTGGTAGCTGAGAAAGTCACTGTTATTACCAAACACAATGATGATGAGCAGTATATCTGGGAGTCAGCTGCGGGGGGCTCCTTTACAGTGAAGCCTGATAATGGTAAGATTTCTTTAAAAATTATCTATCTATGTATATATCTATCTAAAATGGACCCTTATTTTATTTATGACTTTTTTCTTATTTGCAGGCGCACCACTTGGCCGTGGCACAAAGGTGATTCTTCATCTGAAAGAGGACCAGTCAGAATACACAGAGGAGAAACGTATCAAGGAGGTTGTGAAGAAGCACTCTCAGTTCATCGGCTACCCAATCACTCTGTTTGTAAGTATACTATAATGCTAAAATGCTCTTTATTTCTTTCCCCCTATTTAAATTTAACAGGGATTTAATATTGATTGTTCTAATCATCTTTCCATAGATTGAGAAACAGAGAGAAAAGGAAGTTGATCTGGAAGAAGGAGAGCAGGAGGAGGAAGTTCCAACTGGTGATGACAAGGATAAACCAAATATTGAGGATGTAGGAGCTGATGAGGATGAGGACAGCAAAGATGGCAAAAACAAAAGGAAGAAAAAGATCAAGGAAAAGTACACTGATGCTCAGGAGCTAAACAAGACCAAACCTATCTGGACCCGTAATCCTGACGACATCACCAATGAGGAATATGGAGAGTTCTACAAGAGCCTTACTAATGACTGGGAAGATCACCTTGCAGTCAAGGTTAGTTAATATTAATAAATAAAAACAGAATAAAAAATATATATTGAATTATATGTTCAATATATTTAACCAATTTTTATTTATAAATATTTATATAGCACTTCTCAGTAGAGGGCCAACTGGAGTTCCGTGCTTTGCTGTTTGTCCCAAGAAGAGCAGCTTTTGACCTCTTTGAGAATAAGAAGAAAAGAAACAACATCAAGCTCTATGTGCGCAGAGTCTTTATTATGGATAACTGTGAAGAGCTAATACCCGAGTATCTCAGTAAGTGTGCCAAAATATCACTTGATTTTTTGTCCCAATTAGATCTTAATAGAAAAATTCAGTAAGATGGTAGCATGGCCCATTTAATAACATACTTTTTATTAAATTTGATTTTGAGAAGGGTGTGTGTATCTAATGAATTGTAGTACAAACATACTATTAAATGTTTTTAAGGCACCCTATAAAAGTATGAATTATAGATATTATGAATTATAGATATGCACCTTACATTGCTTTACATTTTTAACTTGTATCTTTACAAATGTTCTATTTAGACTTCATCAGGGGTGTGGTAGACTCTGAGGATCTACCCCTAAACATTTCCAGAGAGATGCTGCAACAGAGCAAAATACTGAAAGTCATCCGAAAGAACCTGGTCAAGAAGTGCCTTGACCTCTTCACCGAAATCTCTGAGGACAAGGACAACTACAAGAAGTTCTATGAGCAGTTTTCCAAAAATATCAAGGTAGATTTACATTACTTCTAAGTAAATGTATTTTTATTACCAATATATTAAATTTACAAAATGAAAACTTTTCTGTTCTGTTCACATTTTTAGCTTGGTATCCACGAAGACTCTCAGAACCGCAAGAAGCTCTCAGAGCTTTTGCGCTACTATACTTCTAACTCTGCAGATGAGATGGTGTCTCTCAAGGACTATGCCTCTCGCATGAAGGAGAACCAGAACCACATCTATTACATCACTGGTTAGTACCAGACTGTAATTTGGGTATATAACACATTAACACTGTCTGAAATATAACTTAATTAAAGCATCTTTTCCCACTTCCCAAAGGTGAGACAAAGGAACAAGTGGCCAATTCAGCCTTTGTCGAACGGTTGCGCAAAGCTGGCCTAGAGGTGATCTACATGATTGAGCCCATTGATGAGTACTGTGTTCAGCAGCTAAAAGAATATGATGGCAAAACCTTGGTGTCAGTGACCAAGGAGGGCCTGGAGCTGCCTGAGGATGAAGAAGAAAAGAAAAAGCAGGAAGAGCTTAAATCCAAATTTGAGAACCTTTGCAAGATCATGAAGGACATTTTAGATAAAAAGATTGAAAAGGTAAAAACAGAACACTGTGATTATAAAAGATATTCAAATATATTATTCAACATTTTTAATCATGCATCCTTATCCTTCCTAACAAGGTTGTTGTGTCCAACCGCCTGGTTGCCTCCCCCTGCTGTATTGTGACCAGTACATACGGCTGGACAGCCAACATGGAGAGGATCATGAAGTCTCAGGCCTTGAGGGACAATTCTACTATGGGTTACATGACGGCCAAGAAGCACCTGGAGATCAACCCTTTGCACCCGATTATCGAGACTCTAAGAGAGAAGGCAGAGGCTGACAAGAATGACAAAGCTGTGAAAGACCTTGTGATACTGCTGTTTGAGACTGCTTTGCTGTCTTCCGGATTCACCCTGGAGGACCCACAGACACATGCTAACCGTATCTACAGGATGATCAAACTTGGTCTAGGTGAGTTATTATACTTGATTAATGCATAGAAATGTAAAATAATAGGTAGATTTTCTAATACGCATCTTTCGCTCTATCGCAGGCATTGATGATGATGATTCGGCGGTGGAGGACATAGTTCAGCCTAGTGAGGAAGATATGCCAGTTCTGGAGGGTGATGATGACACGTCGCGGATGGAGGAAGTTGACTAAGGTTTCAAGCTTATATTTAGTGTAGGAAAATAAAATGTAAATGCATTTATCTGGAAATACATTCTTATGTCAGTTTTTGTCAGCTTTGTAGCAAGTAAAGGCTTTATGGAGGATCAGTAACTAGACTAATTAATTATTTTTTTTTCCTTTTAAATGTATTTAAATGTGTTTTATTTGTATTTTTGGCTTTTTTGATTTAGTCATGAGAACTGTGAAATTTCTGCTGTTTTTAAGATTAAAAGTTTTTTTTTAATGAAAGAAATATGGAACTTAATATTTCTAATAAAATATTTAAAAAGCAATGAAATGGCTGTCCAGAGTGGTGTTGTTCCTCGTGGAAAAATGAAAGTACTCAGATTTCCAAACTCAGCCTTTCGTTATTATTCCCAAATTATACATCAATTAAGATGTATAAACTACTCCAATTTAGATTTCCAGAACCTCTGCTGATGACTGACGGGTTAGTAAGAACCGCCTAGCGCGCAACAAAGCGCGCGCCGCGAAGATTCGAGATGGTTCTCGAGCAGGCCCGTTTCTCGAACACTCGGTGGAAGCGCTCTATATAAAGCCGCGCGCGCTGCTCCTCCTCAGTGCACACTCATCCTTTCAGACAGGCTTCGAAAGCAGTTGCGATAAAAGTCCTCAGCGTTCCACATTAAGGGATCCCTAACGGTTAAGGTAAGGCACTGAGCATCTATACGGCATATATACTATTAATTCGGTTAACTTTAACACATCAATGTCATAACCATCAGTGCTCGGGAGTTCGAGACAACATTTTATACGTTATTAAAATAGAATCAGTTTAAGCAATGTCCTGAGGTGGAGAGGTTTCCATAGCTTGCTAGTTAGCTAGCCGGTCTGACAGATGGTTTGGTAGCTTGGGAGAAGAATTCCTTTTACCATAGGGATATGAAACACAACTCCCTCCTTTAGGGTGGAAAACAAGGTGAAGGTAAACAACATCTTGAGCTTTGTTTCTTTGTGTCAAAACAAAGTTGTCCATTTGTAATCGGGAAACAATGCTCCGTGTGTCTGTTAATATGTATTATGTGTCGTATTTAAAATGTTAATAGATTTTAACATGACTACTAACCAAGTTCACCTAGTGAGTGCTTAAGTAACTTAACTATTGACAGAATACACCTAACTTAAAAAATGGGTGATTTAACTTGATAAGTCTAACTAAGGCTTCACCGGGCGTATAACTCAAGTTAGTCCGCTCGGGTGAAATAACCGACGAATTACTTATGTTCAACGTAGTCCGTGTTGAAAAGATGTGCTCCATGTGCCCTGTGCGGCTCATGGCGTGAGACTGTGGAGCTTTCTAGAAGGATGTAGTTAATCGCGGCAGCCGGTAGGTGGCGCGTGCGCACCGCTTCACCAGGCGGGCATGTGGTCGTGGATTGTTCTGGAAATTAATATATACACATGGAAACCTAACACCTCCAGCTTTACTAGGATATTATAACCATTTGACTGTCTTTTTTTTTTTCGAATAAAAAGCAACCAGTAGGGCTTTCTCCATAGTACATGGAACCAAATGATTAAACTGATGATTAGGTAATAGGACTCATGGCTTTTGTTGAAGCACAAATACAACACTTACCCCAACATGTAACATGCACAAACAGTGCATTTTGCTTTCTAGTAACATAATTGACAATATAACATGTTATCTTTATGGTCTTATGCTTAAATCTTCTATATAAAATGCAGAAAATCGGTTTCTCTGGCCGGTGGTTTGTCACAACCATTTGTCACAGGCATTTTACAGAATGTAACAGTAGGTAGCCTTGTGAGCATGTCACAGCCTTTCCTCACCAAATGTAACAGTGAGCAGCATCGTCATCAACTTGTGTCATACAGTGAGGTAATAACAGGGGCGTTTCTAGGATTTTCAGTTAAGGGGGGCTCAGCCCACATAGATGTTTAACACATATTTGGCTTGTTCAGAATCAGTACTCAAATGAGTCTTCTCGATCACACACACTGTTTACCGTATAAACCTTTTTCTATGTACA
>JAQQZT010000020.1:10414016-10428834 GCA_030068275.1 Clarias platycephalus | reverse complement strand
GTTATACATAGGCTGTTTATATATTTGGGCCCAGGGGCCAACAAGTTATGTGTTAAAAGTGCGTCGCATACATAGTAACCCTACCCCTACTCACCTCTGGGGCAAGGAAAAAAAGTTCAGGCTCAGGAATTTTTTCCACTATCAGCCTTGTAAAGTGCATTGTTAAATGTTTGCAGGTGAGACCAAAGAACAGGTGGCCAACTCTGCTTTTGTGGAACGCTTGCGCAAAGCTGGCCTTGAGGTGATCTACATGATTGAGCCCATAGACGAATACTGTGTTCAGCAGCTAAAGGAATTTGAGGGCAAGAACCTGGTGTCAGTTACAAAGGAAGGTCTGGAACTGCCTGAGGATGAGGAGGAAAAGAAAAAGCAGGAGGAGAAGAAGGCACAGTTTGAGAATCTGTGCAAGATCATGAAGGACATCCTTGAAAAGAAGGTCGAGAAGGTAAAAAAAACATGATAATTTGTCCAGTTCAGTGATGCATTCCCCTTCCCTCAGCACTTGAATTAGTAGATCTCTTTTAATGGATTAATTTATTTCTCTTCTTCCAGGTTACTGTCTCCAACCGCCTGGTAGCCTCCCCTTGCTGTATTGTGACTAGTACATATGGTTGGACAGCCAACATGGAGAGGATCATGAAAGCCCAGGCGCTGAGAGACAACTCCACCATGGGCTACATGGCTGCCAAAAAGCACCTAGAGATCAACCCAGATCACCCAATCATTGAAACCTTGCGGCTAAAAGCAGAGGCTGACAAGAATGACAAGTCTGTAAAGGATCTGGTCATCTTGCTATTCGAGACTGCACTGCTCTCATCAGGCTTCACTCTTGATGATCCTCAAACACACTCAAACCGCATCTATAGGATGATCAAGCTGGGCCTGGGTAAGAGTACAGCATGTCAAATACACAAGCTTGTGGGCCAGCAAACTTTACCCAACCAAGCTCATTTAAAGATGAGCAACATATGATGTATGTGTATTTAAGTATCCGGATGTTTCTGTTTTCATTCTGTTATAGGAATTGATGAGGATGACCTGTCACCCGAAGAGCCTAGCTCTGCTCCGATTGAGGACATGCCCCCCTTGGAAGGGGACGATGACACATCTCGCATGGAGGAGGTTGATTAAAACTGCTTTCAGTTCATAGTTCTGTATAAATTGTACAGGTATAAATGGGTGGGCTTGAGATTGCACCAGGGTGGCTGCAGTTGTATAATTTATGACAGTTAATAGAAATGTGACTGCATGAGTTCCCATGTGTTAAAAGATGCATGTATTCATCAGTAAGACTGTATCTAAAAATAAGGGCATAGTTTTCCAGAGACTGATTGTCTAAATGTAATAATTGCAAACTGTTAGACCCAACCTGTGCCTGAAAATGTAGATCAGTGTATAAAGAATGAGTGAATGATGGTCACATGGAACACTCAAGTACGTGAAACAGTTATGTTGGAGACTGCTTCTTAATTGTGCAGCTGTACCTGGCCAGGTGCCTGGGTGCTAATTAAGCCCACTTTGGATCGATTCTGATTTTTGTTCATGATGTTCTTGCCCTTTTCCTGACTGTTCTGTTATCAGGATTGTTGATTAGGTGCACCTGTTCTGTTTTTTTCCCCCTGTTTTGCTTTTATTTGTAATAGGTTGTATGCATTTTTATATTTATTTACATTCCACACAGTCTTTTTTTGGAAAGTGTAATAATAAAGTGTCTCTAACACTGTAACTTTATTGTTAAAAGTCCAAAATAAATTTAATTTAAATTAAGCGATTGACTTTGTCTTTCATTTAAAATACTGAAGACAGCTGCCTTGACTAATGGAATAGTTGAGCAAGGAACTACATTACAGGTACATAAACGCAGCTTATTATGGCAATGCCATGTTTTATTGCTGTGATAACTGGTCCAATGATGGTCAATTTCCATTAATAGATGATGGGGTGGAGTGGGATTTGGTCTTAAGCCATGCTGGAGGTGAGATGTGTTGTGCTGTGGGCAGAGCATCTGAGGCTAAGACTGGGGGGGCGGGTGACACATGCTGTCTAACAGATGGGTTATGTAGAGTTCATTCTACATGACAAAGTCTGCTTATGTAGAAAATAAATCTGATAATCAACTGAGAGATGCAAGTATAATCTTCATAAATATAAACTAAAACTAACACGTGATTACATGCCACATCAAACCATAAATAAAGATGGGCAATATCCTTGTCAGGTCCTCTAATGATTCTTTAGTTTTTATTTTAAACAGCAGATGGCACCAGAACACATACTTTTCCCCCTTCATCTTAAGATAAAGCATGATGAATCAGAACAATAATAGTTTAATTAATAGTGACCAAATAAGGGGCTAACAACTGAACAACATTTTAAAATGTTTCCTCTGGGTATTCTGGTTTCCTTTCAGTCCAAAGACATGCAAGATAGACTCATAGGCGTTCCCAAATTGTCCATAGTGTGTGCTCTGCGATTGATTTGCCCCCTGTCCAAGGTGTCCCCCACCTTGTGCCCTAAGTCTCCTGGGATATGCCACAGGCGACCCTGACAGGATAAGTGGTATAGAAGATGAATGAATAAATGAATGAACTAATGATTGTGATTTATACCTCTGTAGCCAACTTTCAAAAATCATGGACTTCAACTTTGTGCAAAAGGGGTGTTACTATTGAATAAAATATATACAGTATGTCTTATAACATTCGCAATTTCATTGATTACAAAATTAATTGTTGTGTAGTTTAAATGTTTTATTAAAATCATTATAAAATCATTAGCAACCCAACCATGGTAGATATTCATCTTATGCTCAGTATTGTAATGATTGATGTAAGGGTAAGGGTAAGAAATCCAACCAAGCACAGGGAGACCATGCAAATTCCACACACACAGACCAGAGAAGGGTATCGAATTCTCAACCCTGCAGTTGCGAGGCCAAAGTGCTAACTACTATGCCACCATAGTATGGTATGACTGAAAATAAAAAATGGATGCAATGTTACAGAGTGAATTCAACTTCTCGTCTATACCTAGGAGACTTAAAGCACAAGGACAGGGTGCCAATCCATTTCAGGGCATACATACACACTCTCACACCCTCAGTCACACTCTACAGGCGACTCATTTGGAAACGCCAATTAGCCTGCCTAATCTGCACGTATGTGGACGGTGGACGAAAACCGGAGTACCCAGAGAAAACCCACCAAACACAGGGAAAACATGCAAAGTCCATGCACACAGACCGAGGGTGGAAATCAAACCCAGACCCTATAGATGCAAGGTAACAATGCTAACCACTAATACAACATGCCACCCTGTCTATGTTCCATCCGGGCACATCGGATGAAGGATACTCCCCTCCTGGGAGATACAGTATATCCATCGTTTCTGTGGCAGTTACTAATGGGGTTGGGTTGCCAGCTCAATGCCCGATTGTATCTTGCTCAAGCATCTAACAGCGTCAAGACTTGAACCGAGGACCCCCTGATCAGCAGTCCAACACCTAAACCACCAAGCTACCCAGGCACCTACAACTTCTTTTTTTTTTAAAGCAAGGTAGATCTGGAGCTTATTCCAGGAACATTGGGCATGATGCATGAACACAACCTGAATGAGGCTCCAGTCCATCTAAGGGGACCACACACACACTTAGGGCTCAGGTCACCAAATCACCCACTGGTATGTCTTTTGGGAGATGGGAGGAAAACCTGAGAACCTAGGGGAACCCCCATGCAGAGAAACAACGCCATCCAGACAGTAAACTGAGCTCAGGTTTGAACCTGGGACCCTGGTGCTGTGAATCAGTGTAATATAAATAAATGTAATGAATCGAATGCTGTGTAATATAAATACCTAAGTGGGAAGTAGCAGATGCGTTAACCTTAAATTTGTCTTGAGAATGACAATTAGAAAGAGCTAAATAACTAGAGAGAGAAAAAAGTACATGAACAAGCACTATCAAACAGGGAAATTAAAACTTTGTTCTAGCCACAGGGAAGCAAATCGTTGTCTGATGATTGCGAAATGGCTTGTGTGTGATTTGTTACTGGGTGTGTGGAGATGTTTGACAGATCGGCGCAGTGACAGTGACAGTCCGAGGTGAACGCGAGCCGCCTATCAGAGGAGATATGAGGGGGAAAGTGTGTGTGTAAGCTCCAGTCGGGGAGTGGGCTCTCAGTCTGAGGCTTGGGTCGGACATATGAGTGCGATGCCGAACAAAACAAAAAAGGACAAGGTAATAATATACACGCACCACCACAAGTTCGTGTTCGCTCTGAGGCTTGTTATTTTTCTCTTCTTGTAGAAATACATGTCTAAAATTAGGCAGAAAAACAAAGGCTCGCGCACTTGTGAACTAATAGCCGAGCTTCCTGCTCTTAATTTGATCTAGTGTGCTAATGCTGGCTAGCTAGGTGCTAGGCAACGCTAACGAGATTCTTTTAAATAAGCCTACCGTTTGCGTACTAATACAGAATGATAACCGGCTTTGTTTTATTGAGTCATTGAACATGTTTAAGCTTGTTCCACATTTTAAAATCCAAAACATTTTAGATTTGGCCGCGGTGTTTCTGAAGCCAATTAGGGTGGGTAGCTAATTCCGTAGTTAGCGAGTTAGCTTGCGCTAAAACGGCTACATTGGTTTGAACTGGCTGCTATAGTTAGCCGTGGATGTTGAGCGGGTTATACGGTTTTTAGTTTGCAGGATAAGTCTTGTATTTACTTAAAAGCCAGTTTTTTTTTTATTACTCATAACTACTCATACTATCATGAAAATCCGAGCCTTGCAGCAAAAGCCTAACGTTAGTTGTAAGTTCCTGACTAGCCGGCTATAAGTTAGCTAGATAACCGCCTGATTTTCAAATAAAATGACACTCATCTGGTGTTAACTCTCCACATAATGAACCAACATTTATTTCGGACACGTTGTTGAATTATGGATATACAAGCGTCACTTTTTTTTTTTCTTTTTCCCTTCTCTCCCGTTTTTGTTCTTTATTAGGAATCACCGAAGTCTGGAAAAGTCAGTAAAACTGCAGGACAAGAAAATTCAGATCATGAGGTAATGTAGTAGGTAGTTAATATCCAATGTTGCATAGAAACCCAAGTTGTTTGACATGTTATGTACACTATTATCCGGGGAAAAAACCCGTTATATAAGGGGGAAACCCTAAATTATGTACACTCTCTCTCATAAATAGCTCACTAACTGCAGGGTGTTTTCTAGTGTCCTAAAGGTTGTTAAAAGAAATGCTTTTAGCCATTACAGTTTAGTCACTCAAATCCTTATGGCTGCCCCCCTTTTTAATTGCTTCCAACACATCAACTTCAGGAAAAAAAATCTTCACGTAATATATCACCCACTTCCAGCTGCCATTGTAATGCGATATTGAAAATATATCTACGGTGAGAAGGTCCAAATTGTAATGGCTAGACAACTGGGTCAGAGCAACTCCAAAACTGTAGCTCTTGTTGGATCCAGGGAAGGAAAACCGGTGAACTGATGACAGGGTCATGGGTGGCCAAGGCTCGGTCATTGAGACCTACCCAATACAGTATTAGGCCAAATGTTATGGTTGATCAGTGTATGCTTCAGTGTGCAGCAGTGCTCCTGAGCTGTTCCTGGTCCTGCATCATATTTTAGTCTGCTTTGTGAAATCACATCGAACCTTTTCCTGACACTCCATTGCAATTTCAACAATAGGTTTGGTCATCAAGTAGGGTTTAGTGATTTACAGATGCAATGTTAGTAACCAAATATAGTTCCTGTAGAATGTTGATCCTGCACTTAAAGTTCCTTTTTGTTTCAAATTCTTTGTTTTGGAGCTTTTTAAATTAGTATAACTGAGTGTACTCGCACAAGGCGATCTTTGCCATGCCTGAACATGATAGATTTACCCAAAGTCCAGTTTGTTTGACAGACCCTGTACTGAACTCGGGCATGATTTGGCTTTGAGGTGTTCTCTGGCAGCACAAAACTTGGATGCTATGACGTCGATTATGCAACTGTCCTATTAAAATATTCTAAATGATTGTCAGTAAATCATTAATTATAATTTTGTGCCCAAAATCACTCCAAGAAAGCCATAAGAAAAATAACTGGTAGCATGGAGGCTTAGTGGTTAGCACTGCAGCCTTGCACCTTCAGGGTCAAGGGTTCGATTCCTTCCTCATTTCTATGTGTGAATTTTGCATCTTCTCCCTGTGCTTGATGGATTTTTTTTGCTTTCCTCCCACAGTCCAAAGACATGCAGATTAGGCTAATTGGTGTTCACAAATTACCCGTAGTTTGTGAATTTGTGTGTGTGTGTGTGTGTGTGTGTGTGTGTGTGTGTGTGTGTGTGTGTGTGTGCACCCCCCTGCAACCTTGTATAGATTAATTGGTATAGAAGATGAGTGAATGAATTAAAAAAATAAAATAAAAAACACTAATGAATAAAATTGAGAGTGCCATTGTTCTATCCGAGAGCACTTCTATTAAACAAAAGATGTGTGTGTGCTCAGGCCAGGAACTGTAAGTTCGATGTGAATGCAGACTACAAGGAAGTGGGAAAGAGGGGACAGTAGTTCCTGGGCATGGTACAAGGCAACTTCTGCCAAATCTGAGTATGCCTTTGGTGTTTGTTACATCTGTGTGGAAGCATTTCTAGGGAAAAATTTGTTTTTGGGATGGTCATGGTTATATACTGTAGGTTGTCTTTATTTCATGGAAAATCATTCAGATTGTTTCGAGGAATTATTCTGTACTTGTTCACATAAATGCTCCAGATGACGTATACATCATTGGCAGGATCTGCTCTACATTAGCAACAAACATGGTTCTCTGGTGTACTCTGTATCTTCCCACACACTCTTTCCTTTTCCAACTGCTCCCAATGAAGTTCATTCATACCAGAGACTGAACAAGTAGTTATGTGGCAAGCACTTGACTTTAACTTCTTTGATTTATGTTTTAAGTTAATGCTTCAACATGTGCAATCAGATTATTCCACAGAGATGTTGAGAAGTAAAACTCAGTGACTGAGCGTACATACGCAATCAAAATAGACAATGCTGTACAATGGACCTTGCTATAAACTGCACAGAAAACACCTACTCGCGCAATAAACTTTATTGCACAGTAGTGGTGTGATCATGTAATCTCTGTTATCAATATGAACATGTTAAGTAAGTTATGTACATAATTATGAATTCCGAAATATAACGTACTTTATATAAAGTGACTGAGTGCAAGTGGGTACAGTGGCAGATTGAAGTGAAACGTGGTGGCTATCGGGCGGATCTAGTCAGGGGTCCTGTGGGAAGTTGCTGCTCATGAAACGGGAACTTGGGATCTGTCATGGATGTCTTCCTGTGAACAGGGAGGGGTGAGCAGGATCCTTCCTGATGTATTTTATTACATCGCTCAGTAGAGATGTTCTCAACAGCAGGAATATATACGGAGAGCTTTCTGTGAAGCTTCTGTGGAACCAGGTAAGGATGCGTGTGCACCTGCTGGCCCTCTTCAAGCTCCTTAGGAAGTAGAGGTGCTGTTGTGCTTCAGTAATTTTAAGGTTTTTAGGGAATGTGTGAAGTTATCAGTGATGTGCGTTTCAACGAAAATCCCATTGAGGAAGTTACTCACTGTGTCTGTTGTTACGCTGCTGATGTGTAGAGAAGGATGAGCTGCTTGGGGTGGGAACTTGCTCTGCTCATTTAATCTTGTTTTACTTTTATGTATTTATTATATACACTTTTATATGTATATTTTTATCAAATATGTATTAATATTTTGTTTGATTGCTTTTAGCTTTGATTCCAGTGCAAATTCTTTATGGGCTTGGTTTGACACCCTTGTACAGCGTCATCCATAATTTATTTGAAATGATTCTTGTAGATGTTTACCCTACTCAGCTGAGTTATTTTACACTTTTAAGTAGTTTTACCTTTTAAGATGTCTTCAGTTGTATGAAGATGTTTGACAATTTAGTCATTCAAGCTGCTTTTTTTACTTCAGTGTATGTATTTCTGTTTTATTTGCTTTCTTACTTATTTACTATTTACACTGTTATTAATTACATTACACTGTTAATAATTAGATCGCATCATTAATATTTTGTAAGTCGCTCTGGATAAGAGTGCTGAACATGGCATTACAAGTTAAGCAAATGGCCAACTTCCTTATACAGGACGTCACAACATTTATTAACATTTATAGTTTGTATTAATTTTTGGCGCAGATTTTGTGTTAATGACAGGAGAGTCAAACCACTCCATAAAGTCCTCAGCACATCCCAAAGATTTTCAGTCAGGTTTAGGTCAGGAAACTGTCGTGGCCATGACAATGTATGGAAATGTTTTTTTGCTTTTAGAACAATTTACATTACAGTATTTGGCAAATGTCCTTATCCAGAGCGAATTGCTTTTTAAAAAAAATGTCTTTATACATGCTGTATGAGCAGTTGAGGGTTAAGCCTTGCTCAAGGGCCCAACAGTGTCAAGTTGGAGTATGGGTTTGAACCTAGGCTTGTCTGATCAGTAGTCCAACGCCTTAATCACTGAACTACCATTTCCCCTACCAACAATTTGAGCCTAAACAATTATTGAATAGTTGTTCTGAAATATGCCTCATTGATGGGATAACTTGGTAATTCATCACATTTAGATAGCCAGCTGATTTCATTTATTGCCACATAACGTTGCTGAGCCTACACCTGACCAACTGAAGCAACCCCAGATAATAGCACTGCCTCCAGAGACTTGTACAGTGGCCACTATATGTGATGAGTGCATCGCTTCATACACTTTCCTTTTTACCCTGACGCGCCCATCTCTCTGGAATGCCGTCCGTCTGGACTCTCCCGAGAACATGACCTTTTTCTATTGCACCAAAGTCCAATTTTTATGCTACCTAACAAATTGAAGCCTTTTTACCCAATAGGCTCACTAACATGTGGTTTAGCCCCAATCTTGTAAGTTAACATCATATTTGTGTCTATGGAGGTGTCTTACTTTCACTATTAAATATAACTGTGATTTCAGCTGTTGATTTTTTTTTTTTTTTATTTAAAAAAAAAAAAAAAAAAATTCTCTCTCTCTTTTTTCCAATGCAGATTAACCAAGGATTCAGGTGATTTTTGTGGTCTTTTAAGATTTTTGTCCGACCACATGTCTTTTGCCTGTGGTCTTTTGCATGTCTTTTTATTTTTTTTTATTTAGTCCTGTCCAATTCTTTTTCCCCGATTTTCTCCCTAATCTAGTCGTGTCCAATTTCTCCCCCCGTCACTAGGGGGCTCCCACATTAAGGCTACCACTCAGCCGGGAGGGCCGAAGACTATCACGCGTTTCCCCCGAACCACGTGACGCCAGCCGACCGCATCTTTTCGAACTGCTCGCTCACGCACCGTTGGGGGCGTCGTAACACACTCGAGGCCAGCGCTATCCGCTCCCTCCCCGTGCGTGAGCTCGCAGACACCCCGAATGGCGTAGAGCCGTGCAATTAATGTGGGAGCATTAATACCTGTCATCTCTCCCCGCTGAGAGAGCTCGGCCAATTTAGCTTTCTCGAGGCCTCCGGCTGTGAGAGGAAAACACACAGGTTTGAACCAGCGATCTTCGGATGATAGGGCGATGATGGGGCGAGCGCTTTTACCTACTGCGCCACTCGGGGGGCCTGTCTTCTGCAAAGTTGACAGTTCATCAGTACCTTTTTCAGGTTTTAATAACTGTTAAAAAAATACAAAATTCTCAACAATAGTCCCTTCTGAAATACAGTAACGTACTGTATATATCAGGACTATGACGTGGTTAATTAAGAAATAAGAAGCACCGCGTCACTGAAGTATAAACAAATTCATAACTGCAGTAATTATCCTGTCATAAGGTTGTAAATATTTGCCTGTTTAAATATAATTAATATTTTTTTGCCAGTCAGGGTAGGTTAATAGTTTTTTATTTTTTATTTATTTTTTTTTTTTTTTATGTTAACCACATAACCACAAAGCTGTTTGTGCAACCATGGTCATGTGCAAAAACAATTGAACATCCGCATTGATTCATCAATTCCAGTGTCTAATTTTCCACAATGACTAATTTTGGCAAATATTTTATTTTCCAGGTGTAGGTGTATTATGATGATTTGATTTGTGATTGTAGTAAATATGAAGCAACGCTGAAATGTCTGCTCTTGATCTGAGACATGTAGGAATGTGAGTGTGGTATGATCTTTCTTTTACATGACTGGGTAAATGACATTATTCTCACACGCTTTAGACAGATCAGAGTTCAAATCAGTTTGACACACAAACACATTTTAGGTATACAAATACGTTTACTCTTTGAATTTGTTGTTTCCTGAGATACCTGAAAGATGATTTAGATATGTAAAAATGCTAAAGA
This sequence comes from Clarias platycephalus, assembly GCA_030068275.1. Lineage (NCBI taxonomy): Eukaryota > Metazoa > Chordata > Actinopteri > Siluriformes > Clariidae > Clarias > Clarias platycephalus. The sequence continues at coordinate 10,418,460 of JAQQZT010000020.1, read as the reverse complement.
AAAGTTTATACAAGTGAGCGTCTCTCCTCCTTACAGGGATCTAACAGAAAAGGCAGCAATAGTGTGCAGCCACCCACCACACAGATGCTGAAGGGGAAACAGTCCGGGACTCAAGCTCCTGTCAAAAAGGAGAAGAGGCAAAGCTCCTCTCGCTTTAGCCTGAGCAATAACCGGGAGCTTCAGAAACTGCCTGCCTTCAAAGGTATGTTTCTGTATCTGCATCAGTTCGTGCAAGGTATGACTGTATGAAACAATCAAATTTAATCAACTTAATCAACCAAAAAAAAGGAAATATCCAAGCCTTTTCTAAAATAGTTTTTACTTTGTTAGTGTTTTTCAACCGTTTGAAAATCATTGAAATTAATCTATAAAATGTCTTTAATCCCTCACTATTGATTTCAGCTCTTTCAAACATGTAAGGTTTAACACATTTAAAATATACCGCTTCAATTTATAGGTGTTTATTCAAATTTTTTGTTTATTTATTTTTAAACAGCAACACTAAACCGGAGCTGCCCTAATTGTGCATGAATTGTAAATTAACCTCTTAATGTTGATGGACTGATAGCTAGCACACTTCATTTACTTATTTTTGTGTTATGTTTTTTCCCACGTTAAATAAGTGCAACTGGGAACATGTTTAAAAAATATTCCAGTCATGTTCTTCAGGAATGGACAACTAGCAGGAAGTTAAAAGCTCCAGTGTGCTGCCCAGTCACATGGTTTGGATGCTTGGGAGTTTAATTGATTAGGCCAAAGTGTGGCAGGTAATAAAATCTAATAAAGTATGATGAGCTAGAAGACTATTTCGATATTCCCAATCCTGACAAATGTTCAGATTGAGATGTGAAGTTTTGGTAAGCATCACCTGAAGGTTGACTGGATAGTGTACTAGCAAAGATTTTTCATTAACCAGTATATACTTTTCTTTTCTTTTAGTGATCATTGAAATTTTTTCAATAATATAAAAATTATACACTATAATCAAAAATATGTTTGTCCCAACACAAAACTTTCTCCTATGTTAACGATGCTTTACATTGCCCCTTTATTTATCTTGATGAAATTCAGACACGTTTAGCTAATCTGGTATGTTTTTACCTCTGTTACCAATATACTGTATATTTCCAACTAAGTATAGTTTTATAAACAATAAATACTCCACATGCTTCTAATGACATATAGAGGAATTTGCTTTTTTTTTTTTTTTTTTTAAGTATTTGCTGAAAGTCACATTCGACATTTCTTTTTATATATATATATATTGTAGCGTTTTTCACCGCCACTAAGGAACTTGGAGGACGAGTGAGCTTACTTGCTCCCCAATGCAAATGGCTAGGGAGTAGTTTATTGAACACAGCACTCACATACAGGTCATGCACGTGCACATACTCAAACTTGGCCGAAGCCGCTAACCCAAACACCCTTCCTTAACATGGTGGACACATAGAGAACCCCCCCGCAAGGCATGCTGGTCGTCAGCCGCCGCCCCGCCCACGCCACAATATATATATATGTATATAATTTTTATTTTTTATTTTTACCTTTCCTATGTGAAAATAAATGTTTGAAACGCCACCTTAAAATAGTCTGTTTATATAACATGAACTGCTGTGGTGGGTAACTACCGGACGTCAAATATTTAAGTATATACAGTATGGAAAATGTTGCCTAATCTAAAAACAACTTTAATTTAATTTTCAATCACCAGTAGAGCTGTAAGTATTAATTACTGCCTTTATTCACAGTAAGAAAGTGATCAGTACAAAGCTTTTTGTTTAAATTATACTGTAGATATATTCAGCAATCGCTCTGCCTTGAGGTTTTGATTGTTTTTGTTCTAGCTCCTCTCCGAGCAGCTCATTTGGTTAAAGTGTGGTTAGACATTACAGGTAGCACTTCCGTAATTCTCCCCAGTTATCTCTTGGACAGGTTTAAAAGTCCTAACTATTTTAATTGGAGGGGTATTTTTAAAGGTAAATGATGAACTTTTAGTGCTTTTAATGCCTTATTTTTGCTGAGCTGTTGTAACTGAAATTCCTGCCACAGATCATCATGGCTAATTATAAATAGGTTTGTTGATTTAATTATATAGTCCATGCTTATTAACACGTTTATTAGCAGAACACGTTTACGTTTGTTGTTTGACGCAACAAACAATGCTAAAACAGGATGTTCACAGAAGCAATTCACAAAACAGACAGTGAAATGCAGTAATACTAGCAGCCTGCCATGCCTGGTGTTTTGAGGTTGGAATAAAGTTTGCGTTGTTGTCTTGAATTTTCAAACTTGCAGAACGTTCTCACAGTCTTGATCAGGAGCTACCTGTACCTTTTAAAAATACTTTTTAAAAATTCCTTTTTTTTTTTTTTTTTTAAGCCCTTACACACAAAGCCATTACAGGTGAAAACCAGCCTTTTACCTGTGTTTAATTTTCTTGCTCAGGCGCCACCCACAGGTTTGTAAGAAAGAAAAAAAAGCCCATTTTGCAACAAATATGATTGTGGAAAGCATAAAGCTTCTACTGATTGCCTGGCATATTTGTATGATGAATTCTGGGTGTTGCAGTAAGCAAACTTGCCGATGGTTCAAACAGAAATTGAATGAATGTTAGTTAGTTTTGCTAATCTTTCTAATGTTTCAACCTTTGTTACTGGGCACACAAGTTAAATTCTTCCGTGTCTCAGTTATGATTACATACACGATAGAAAAAAATTTACATTTTATTTTTCTCTAAAGCACTGAGACTGAATAATGTTCAAGTTTAGTAAAGAAAATGACAAATAGTCATTTGTAATGGAGAATTCCAAGCAATTTGTGAACATCAAGTACTGCTTTATTTGAGTAGAGAATTTTTAGGTTCTGATTTTGTTTCTAAGAATTTGACCTGTAGAACAAAACATCAAGTCACAGGCCTCTAAGTGCAGTCCATGACTGTAGTAAAGTGCCCTGATGAACAAAAGCTCTTTTAGACTGAATCACAGCACAGACAAGCCTTTTATCAGAGGGCTTTTCACCGGTACACAGTCTCTGATTATATTTACTCTGGCTTGCATCTTTCTTCTTCTACAGCATTATGATCAGGTCATGCGGCATGATGCAGATCAGTGTTCTTTTTTTATTTTTAACTTTATTCCTCCTCTTGGTGTTAATATTAAAGCAGATTAAGATTGGCTAATATTGTCATGTGTTAATTAAATGAATTAATTAAATGATTCGAACTTTTGTATCTTAATTATATACCTGTACTGATGACAGACTGACTTCATGCCACTTTGGCACTTACTGATAGTCATTATATATGTATATCTGCAGTGCACTTAAATTTCTTTTTAACCTTTTTTTTTTTTATCATTACCAATTAAAATAGAATTTATAGTATTTTTTTTAAGATTGATTTATTTTTGTTCATATTTCATAACTTATGGTATGTTACATCACAGATACATTTGCAATAAACCCATGTTCCTCAGCTGTAAGATGAAGTCTTGTTTCCCTCGGTGATGACGATTGGGTGTGTTCCTTTTGTACCGGATCATCTGTGTCTGTTCAGCTGAAGACTCGCTGCAGCAAGTGTGCTGCTGATGATGCGGTTTCCTGTCAGCACTTTGCTGCTTCTGTGTGGTCGCTTGTTTATCGTACATGAGAGAAATGTTTCAGCGTTGCACCCAGAGAGAAATCATTCGTTTCATTTCACAGTCACCAGTAAAAGTGTTTGGGCTAATTTTGGCACATATGTAAGTGTCTTCTGTCTAGTCACGGCTGTCTCTGGCTTATGTAACTACACATTACAGAGCTACAGCTGAACTGTGAGAGGATTAAAAGTGATCTATAATGGGCAGTGTCGCCTGGGTCATGTTCTCCGTTATATCATGAATGAGATGAGAAAATCGCAGTAGCAGCGATTAATAAAATCCCTCACCTTGTGTATTTTACATTTCCCCTCAGATGCTTATTTTATCTGTTCATTATCCCGCTGCATTAGCTGGATAACTTTTGCAAGATAGTCATCTGTACTTTCTGTTGAAATCTGAACGTCTTCACTGTATTGTCAATATCCCGCCCTCCTTTAAACCTAGCAGCCAATCAGAGACCTCCTCAGCTTGCAGTCGTGAGGTCCGGTCATGTGAATCAGACCAGCCAATGGCAAGTGGCTCTTTGTGGATGACATCACTAGCGAGCTGTTTCCCTCCAGCTTGCGGTGGAGCTTCATTTTCTGCTGAGAGTGCTGGTGCTGAAATGGAGGCTAGCTCGAATCGCTGTAGGTGATCCGCCTTCTCCCTCCTACCCTTCACAACTCCCTCCCTCTTGGACGGACAGATAGGTGTTGACATGCTCTAAGGAGGGGAGCAAGATGGTTTTGGACACTCCGAGCTCAAATGGGCCTTTTCAGCCTTTGGCCCTCACGTATTTCAGAGGTGAGCCGTTCCGCTTCATTGTCTTT
>JAQQZT010000020.1:10393099-10404166 GCA_030068275.1 Clarias platycephalus | reverse complement strand
CCCCCCCCCCCCCCCCCCCCGCCCTTTTTTTTGTTTTGTTTTGTTTTGTCCCCTTCTTCATCAGCTCGTCTATGAATTCTTCCTTCGGTTTTTAGAGTCTCCAGACTTCCAACCAAACATAGCCAAAAAGTACATCGACCAGAGATTTGTCATGCAGGTATGGCCCTATAGTGAATGTTTGCACCTAGAGTGTTGTTTTCTGCTTAAATTGTAGGTCCTATAATTTTTTTTTTTTTTTTTTCTCCAGCTCTTAGAACTCTTTGACAGTGAAGACCCCCGAGAAAGAGACTTCTTGAAAACCACTCTGCATCGCATTTATGGCAAATTTCTGGGTCTTAGAGCATACATCAGGAAGCAGATTAATAACATATTCTATAGGTGTGTATTATACCTTTTCCTGCACACATTACATGCATACATACATACAAACATTTATTTAAAAGCACTCTTTGCATATTGTTTTTAATAAGTTTGGTACTAGTACTAAATATTTAAATTGACATTTCAGGTTCATTTATGAAACGGAACATCACAATGGAATAGCAGAGTTACTTGAAATATTAGGAAGGTAATTATCTGCATTTTAAAAATCTTCTCGTGAGGTTTTGTTTGTATGTCCAACCTTCTTTCTGCATTCTTTTTTTTTGTTTGTTTGTTTGTTTCTCATTTTGGTATTTCTGTGAATTTCAAAAGGACTACAAGGGAAAAAAAATCTGATTATAGTTTCTCATTTCATCTGTCATTTTTTTCAGCATAATCAACGGCTTTGCCTTACCACTGAAAGAAGAGCACAAGATATTCTTATTGAAAGTTTTGTTGCCTTTGCATAAAGTCAAGTCTCTCAGTGTTTACCACCCACAGGTATGAACTGTCTCACCTTTATGCCTGTTCTTTTATTATTATTTTTATTGTTATTTATCACATTCCATTCTTGATGTGAATGTTGTATATTAAATAAGCTTGGATGAGAGGTAGTTTTTGATAAGAAAAGTTGTTTATGTTTTATAAGAATTGTTTATTATTCCTGATGATTTTTGCCCATGATGATGAACATTAAACAAGTTAAAAAAAGACATTACCTATGAAACCTGGTAATAAAGTAAAAAAATTTTATATGGAAGGCACCACATGGTACTGCTTTTACCAAAATGTACAGAGATGTCCCCTTTAAATTTATACTTATTTGAAATATCCACACCAATAATATGGTTTATTGTGTGTGCATATTGACGTGTGTGTATTTCTAAAAGGCAGTGCTGGTAAAGTTACATGGTTTTTGCATAGGTATAGGATAATATGCAACCACTCTAACTGTGTTTTCAACTGCACTAAATGTGTGCTTTTTGTGGTTTTTGTAGCTGGCATACTGTGTGGTCCAGTTCTTGGAGAAGGACAGCACTCTCACTGAGCCGGTACGTTCAGCCTCCTTCTGACACTTGATAAGCAGTAAAGTGTGACTTGTCGTTAGACACACACTCCTACAGACATATTTATGGAATACTTAGACTTCATGACATGACACTTGGTTATGCCATTACAAAGTTTCTCTATTTTCCCAGGCCCAAAAGTAATTGGACAAATGACTAATGAGTAGTTTCGTGGCAGGGCATGGCTAGTTACTTTATTATAGCATGGCGAATTAAGGAGATGAAGATCTAGAATTGATTCCAAGTTTTTAATTTGCATCTGGTAGCTGTTCAAAGGAGCCCTTCATATAAAGTCCAAGGAGACGTAAAAATGAGGCCAGATAGGTGGAAAGAAACCATCAGCAACTGAAAGCAGCTGCGGTAAAGACCTTGCACCGAAAACTTGCATTTGGTGTTGTTAGATTTCAAGCAGTCAAAGGATTTGCATACAAGTATTAATCATAATATCTATCATAAAATAAAATAATCATAGTATTTAATTTTGATTTTTTTTCCAGTTACATTTTATCTTATTAAAATTTTGTAATTGGTACAAAACATGCCTGTGATTCCTAAAAAATTAATGCAATATTTGTAAAACCACTTAAGTTAAACCTGAATGTCTTTACTTCAATCATATGTGAGGGGCTTTTATTTCAATTCCATTATGATGGTGTACAGAAAATGTTTTAAAATTGTGTCACTGTCCAAATACTTATCGACCTGAGTGCATCCTTTTAAGTGACACACATTTCTTTTCCCTTGGTGATTCATATTTTTTAAATTGGCTACTTGGGACTGAAATTTCAACAGGTTGTCATGGCTCTTCTGAAGTACTGGCCGAAGACCCACAGCCCAAAGGAGGTGATGTTCCTTAATGAACTTGAGGAGATCCTGGATGTGATTGAGCCCTCTGAGTTTGTCAAAGTCATGGAGCCTCTCTTCAGGCAGCTGGCAAAATGTGTCTCCAGTCCCCACTTTCAGGTCAGTCTTCACGTTTCTACCTTTATTCAAATTATTGTGCGAAAATGAATCTGCAAATATAGTTTATTTTTATATATTTTATATATACATACCTATTATTGATCCATCCAGGAGATATTTTTAAAGTCACCCAGGTTATAGAACAATTTCTTCTCACTAAAGTTTTTAACACCGATTCTTCAGTACTTAAGATGTAGAGACATCCAGCGTATCTGCCATATACAACATTTTACTTGCACTTGTGTTGACAGTAATTTATCAGGTTTTACCAGGTTTATTAGGGTGGATCAAGGGAAGAGTTATTTCACTAATGTGGGTTATTTAACGTCTTATAAAGACTTGGTGTCAAAGTATATGTACTTATGGTCCTTAATAGTATTTGTTCTTAGAATCAAAACTATCTCTAGAAGAATAGACTTTTACATTTGGATTATTGTTTTTTTTTTTTTTTTTTTGCTGTGGTAATAAGAGATGTTCATAAGGACCACCACACTGCAATTTTGTGGTTGTGGGTTTGTGTTTGCCAAGCTCTAACTTGCTGTGTTAAAACAGGTTGCAGAGCGGGCCCTGTATTACTGGAACAATGAGTACATCATGAGTCTCATCAGTGACAATGCAGCCAGAATCCTGCCCATCATGTTTCCGTCTCTCTACCGCAACTCCAAAACCCACTGGAACAAGTGAGTCACGTTCTGTTACAGTAGACATTTTTCTGGGCTCTCTTTTAAATTGTGAAGTGAATTATGTAAGTCATTTCATGAGGATGGGGGGGAGAATCATTTGCTTTAAAACCTTTCTTCATAGTGATGAATAAAATCCTATGAAAATGTACTTACTTAAAATTTTACATTTAAAAATATTGTTAAATGAATAGTTTTTCAGTAAATATATAGTAGCTAAGTTGCATTTTCTAATAATTTATGCATGATTGTTTCTTTTTCCCTCACATTCCTTTTCTTCCAGGACAATCCATGGTTTAATCTACAATGCTTTAAAGCTCTTTATGGAGATGAATCAGAAACTCTTCGATGATTGCACACAGCAGTTCAGAGCAGAGAAAAACAAGTATGAAAGAGTTCATTAACTGTTCTCATTTGGACTTGTTTTGCTATTTGCACTCAAATCTTTTTGTTTTTGTTTTGTAGAGAGAAGCTAAAGTGGAAAGAGCGTGAGGAAGCCTGGATAAAGATAGAAAACCTCGCCAAGTCAAACCCCCAGGTCAGTGGCTTCTCCTTATGTTTTTCATTTGTAAAATCAAAATGGATAGCAGTGGTTGATGGCAACCTCATGTGGTTTCTCACTGAGGTACTAAGCAAAGCTCAGTTTTACTCCTAAAGTTTGAAAGACCTCTTAAAGCTGTAAGTGACAGAGCAGTCTTTTTTTTGCAACATTGGTGACAGTCACATCGTTTCTTGATTCTTTGGAACAATTATTTGCTTAATGAAAATTAGAAGAATTTCTAGGAAATATATCATAACGTATCAGCTGTGATATATGGCTTAAACAGATTGAGTGTCACACGAGTGTCACTCCACGCCCTCAACTAGTACTTTGGGCGTGGGTGTATTTTGTTGTGTCTGTCTAACATAAACATGCTTGCCAATCCCACACTAGTGAGAGATCACTGAAAATTAGGCCTCATAAATGTATAGGATTTAGCTGCTGTTTAGTTCATTTCTGTTTGTGTCAAATTATATTTATTTATTTATTTATTTTTAATGCAGTTCCTCCTGTATATTGACTCGACCAGCTTGAGTAGCCCAATGGAGATTGAAACAGACGGCGTAGGAATGGATGATGTCTCAGTGCTCAAAAAGACAGTAGAAGAAGAAGCTATACAGGTAAATATTATGAAATAATTTTATATATTGAAACAGACAATTAAAATCTGCTGGGAGTACATAGTTGTGCCCATTATTATTATTAATTAATTATATAATTAATAATAATAATAATAATAATAATAATGGGCACAACTATGTATTTCCAGCAGATTTTAATTGTGTGCCACACTAGTCTGGAAGTATTTTAACATTTACATTTTTTTTTTTATTTTACCATTAAATTGAACATTTACGAAGGGCAGTGGTGGCTCAAATGGTTTAAGCCGCAGGTTACTTGATTACTGATAGGAAGGTCGGGGGTTCGAGCCCCAGCTCCACCAAGTTTCTCCTGTCACTGCTTCAGGGACGTTGTAACCTGACTGACCCTGCATTATGACCCCAGCTTCCTAACTGGAATGTGCGGGGGAAAAAATTATAATTCACTGTGCTGCAAGGTACATGTAAGGACAATAATAATAATCAATTATTTATTATTATTATTTAAATTGTCTGTCTAATGAGACTGTTGTTGAAATCTTGAGTATGGTTACAATTCTTTTTTTATGTAAACCTTTATGTTAACATTTTTACAAACAGTTTTTGTGCGTCCTGCTTACCTGAAAGGTTACCAACATTCAGTGGCTTGTTTTTGTGGCAATATATAATTTTTCATGCGTTTTAACGCTAAACTATTAAGAACAATATAATTTTGTATCATACATATTAATGTAAATTAAGCAGATTTTCTATACAAAATTGAATACTAAATTTTTTTAGTAGTGTACAAAGCAACCGTCAAGAAAAACACGTATTGGCTTGGTGAATTATTTCTGTATTTAACCCTACAGTACTCGTACCAAAGAAAATTACTGTGCATACCAAAGAAATTTTTCATGTTTTTCAGGGGTTGACTGTACTCTGGAGTACTCTGGAGTTTGTAGTTAATAACCCTTACGAATTGTACTGTGAAGTAGTGATGTCGGGCCGAACATAACCATTATACACACAGAGAAGCCACTTTTTTTTGTTACCACATCTAATCTGCTTATGTTTATGCTGTAGATTCAGAGGGAGCAGCGGAAAGAACGGCCACTAATGCGTCGTAAATCGGAGCTTCCTCATGACATGTCCACAGTAAAGGCCCTGGAAGGCCACCGGCGTGCGGAGGACATGATAACCAGCCGGGATGGCCACTAAAGGAGCAAAGCAGCTCAGAGGCAAAGGCCGAGAACAGCGCGCCCAGTGCACAGCAGCAGAGGCAGCAGCCGCACAGGATGGCCTGGTGTGACCCGGAAACCTGGACACACACTTAACTCTGCTCCCATAAAGAGCCACAGTGACCCTCCCTCGGCCAGTGCCCCTACGCTGGAGTTTTTATTTTAGACCTTCTCAGGTGTACTATTTTGTTCTTTGTTATTTTTGTGGTCTTTTTTCCCCCACAAATCTCTTCGTTTCTTGTTACATACATCTGCACTGACTGTCCCCCTTCCCCATCACTTACCATTAATCGTCATTAAAAGAGTAGGTGCTAGGGCAAAAAAAAAAACAACATGAACGGGTCATTTTCAGCACAGGAGCACTTGCAGTTTGACTGCTGACCATTTGTGTTTTAATTGAGCAAAAGCCTTTCGCCCCACGTGAAGATGGGAGAGTGCAGATTCTGAATGAAAATGTGTATACATCTCTAACCTTTATTATTTTTTTTCTCAGATGCTAGGACATAGCTGCTATTGCCTCCAGCTTTGTGCCTCAGACTGGTTGTTCATGTCAGTTTATGTGTGATGTTTGTTTCATATGTTATCTGGTCCAGCAATGGGGACTGTCAGCCAAGTGTCACTGATTGGCAAAAGGAGCAAGATTCACGGTATATATTTTAATGTTAAAATAAGCTTGCCAGACTATTGGAAGCTCCTAACCTTGATGGATATCTAAAGGAAAAGATTCCACTGTAGAAATTAGGTCTTGTGCCAATTTATTTTGTTGTAATATATTTTTTAGATGCTATTCAGTACACCTGGCTATAGGTTTACCCAGACTGTATGGATGTTCAAACAATGGTTAATGATTGTTTTGCTTCCATGTTTCATCGACTGTGATGGCGGGTTTCGAGGAGTTCCTTACGATGTAAGAACTACCTGGAACCGTCTTCATGGTGAGAAAGCTCCTAGGACTTTATTCTGAACAGCGTTGTACAGTATTTTGGCTGATTTCTTTTCTTCATTTGCATTATCCATTTTGTTAGGTCGTAACTAAGTGTTTACTCTAATTGACCTGGAACAGCTTGTGCGTTCATATCCACCGACTGACAGTTTATGGATATATAGAAGCACCACTTCTTTAAAAACAGAAAAGTCAAACGAAGTGTTTATTTACACTGAGTGCCTTGTAGCTGATTTGACAACCTTGGTGAGATGCTGTAAGATAAGCAAATATAAGGCCAAATGTTTTCTAATTTAAAACCTATTTTCTGTTACAAAATGTCTCCAGATTAGTTAATGGGAATGTTAAGAGTAATATTCAGTGACCTTCGGTAAAACGTTGCACTGTGGGTCAAATTAGGCCACCTGACCAGTGGCTGAATGAGTCACTATGTGACTCTGAGTTGGGGGATAATCTAATGAACCGTGGCGACCAGCCCTCATTTGCCTAGTGTGGTCTATATTGTGACCAGCGGAGTTCAAAAGACTTTGATGCGTTTCCTGTTTTTTTTTTTTTTTTTTTTTTTTAAGCTTCATATCTTGTTAGGTTAAAAACCTGGGCCATTGTTTGAACTTCCATTAGGTGCTGAGGAGAGGCTCATAACATTCTGGGGGTCTTGTATGTCTTTGGGAATTGTTCAATAATGATTAAAAGTATTTTTGTTTTTTCTTTTTTGCTTGCATTAGCTTGTTCGAATTGAATGTGCAAGTTTGTAAATAGGACTACAGTGATCAGTCTTTTTAATTGTCAAAAAACTAGCAATCACCAATCATTTGTTCCATATTTCTGCTATGTTCAGACGTTTCTAAAGGCCAATGCGTTTTTTCCCCCCCTCAACAATCCATATTCTAGTGCTCTGCAAGAGGTAAGTAGTGTATTAGAGCACTACTACAGTGTGTGTGTGTCATCCTTTCCTCTGCACACCAGAGCTTGTTTTCAGCATTAAATGGCTTTAAATGAACATCTCTGGAGGCTTTTTCTCTTGATGAAACAACCATTGTAAAGTGTCCTTTAGTATGCACCCCTGCTCCATGGCTTCATTTAATATTGTACATATTATGTACTATTATTTTATCTTCTATCTATTATTAAATGGTAGATCTCTTACTTTGTACAAATTCTCATGTACAGATGAAAACGTTAGCAACTACAGTACATACAGTTGATAAAGTGGCACAAACATCTGTACATGTTGCTATTTGCATTAGAAATGTTTAGAGTTTAAATGCTATTTTTATCAATTTGTAATTCAGAACTTTTTATTTCCGAATTCTGTCATCTGTGATGCGATCGGTCATACGTTAGCCTTCGTGTGTGCTCTTAACCATTCTCAACTGGTGTACATCTATAGTAAATAAAGAAAATTGGTGAGTTTTATATTTTCATGCAGAGACCAAATGCAATTATTTATACCTTTTGTCAATGTTCCGTGTGTGCCTTTGTGAGAAAATGTGTGATCTCTTGTAGTGCAGAAACCTATTAGAAGACAATTTATTTTATTTTATTTTTTTCTTTGCCAGTTTAATGCAGCAGGTATGTTTGTTAATGAACTCGCAGATGCTTGATCTTATCTTCAAAGGACTAGCATGGTTGCAGGTTTTCGTTTCTATCAGAAGACGTACCTGTTTCCACCTGTCTGTCAGTTGATCTTGACTTTCGCTAGAGTTTCAGTAGAAAGGTGTGGCTTCTGCTTGGCTGGAATTAAATCCTCCACCTACACCATCCCTTTCCAGATAATCTTGGACACCTGTTTATTGTGCCTTCACTTCAAGGTGGTGGATGTTCACCTGTAAGCATGTTTTCTCTAATACAAGTGTCAAATGAATGTAAGATTTATATGGCATTATCGCTGTAACCAGCAGATGAACTGGCTATACTTGGGATCTGATCCAAACAAAGTAGAAGTCGCAGCAATGTCGGCACGTGTCTGGAAGGACCAGAATTGTTGGCAGTGAAAGCATCCCCTTTAATGCAATCTGCATGGCATATAGATATATGATGATTTTTAAAAAGAATAACTACATTTTAGGCTGTGTTTAAATAAATAATAATCCTTACAGTGAACATGCAAAATCTATCTAAACCGAAGATCCTGACCTGCACAAGGCTCAAAATTGGATGGAACGAGCATCATTGTAAGAAACATTACATTACAGTTGTTACACAATGTTTGACAGTTGTTTAGTTACCGTCGTATCATAACAATTGAAGCCTTAGTTTAAGATTTGATCCGTTCCATTACTCACCCATAGCTAGCAGACTAGATCTGGTTTAACCCTAAACACCCGTAAGCCTTTGAGCCATTTGTTTTGCTTTTTTTTTTTTTTTTTTTTTTAATTCCAAAAATATTCCCCCTTTCAATTTTTTGTCATGCCAGTAGCATCTCTCTGTGAACGAGTTTCTGTTTGGGAAGCTTGTAAAATGGCTCAAGATAGTTAGTTGCGAGGCACTGAATATACCATACAGCAACAGCTTGGTTCACATATCCAACACTGCAAAGGCATTACATGTATAAAATTTATAATCCAAAGAATCTTAAAGGAAAACTCATTCCGCATTGATTCGGGTATAAATTACTCTTTCTTCGACCAAGGAACATGTTGAAATGCTTAGGCTAACTAACAGCTTTATTCCTAATCTCTCAAATGTTTGCAAGCAGGATACCTCTAGATGTCACAAAGAGTTCACAATACCAAGAAGTATTGGCTCTCATTCTTGCTGTCCCTTCAGTTAAAATTAAAAGATTAGAATTTAAATTCATTATATGAACGTGATACTAATGTCTCACTGTGGATTTATAGCGAAGTGTGATGAGATTGTATTAAGCTGAAGTAAAATGAGATTATTTTTTAAATAGAAGCAAAAAAAAAAAAAAAGTATTAAGTGAAAGAAAAAAACAAAGTAAATAAAAGGTACTTAAAAAGCAGCTGTAGATGCTGTATTACGTCTGTGAAACTTAAATGATCCCAGGATTGACCTTAAGTACCTCACTATGGCCCCGGCAGCACATCGCTGAAAGGTACATATGCTTGAGTAGCCAGACGTCAAAACTATGACCTTAATCCCTCTGAAAAGCCTTGGAGTGACTTAGAGTTTAATCGGCCAACTGTCTGCTTGCAATGCTCCTAAGACTGCTTAATTTCCTTAAAATTATGATTGTTAAAGAGGAGTGATGAAAGATACTAATATTATTGTCTGGCCTTCTATACAGTTACACACCTGCTGTAAGAAACCAGTATCAGATTGATATAAGGGCAACACAAGAGAGCTATAAAATGAATGCACACTCAAATCCATACACTGAGAGCCAAACAAAAATGTACACTCCCTAAAGCAATGAGGAAGCTCAACAAAAGAGAAATCACCTACACAGACATGTACATGCACCTTCACTCAGAGTGAGAGCACTCAGGCTATTTCTGCAGTAGAACTCTCCATAAATAATGTAAGAACATCTGTAATGTCGAACAGCATCAGACTGCACTGGGGATCTTAAAGGCTTACATTAATTTATATTATTATACAGAATATTCTAAATGCATTTGTTTCTCTATACTAATGTACTTAGAGGCATGATCATCATTTAACGAGATGTTTTGTCTGTTACATCTTATATACTACATGCAGAAGATAGAAACACTAATCACTGAAGACTCAATAGATATGCCCATGATGGTTCAGTGTGATGTGTATAATATGTTCGGCTCTATGCTGCCATCTTGTGGTCATCATTATTCTACTATAAGTACATGCTTAAGAATTCTTATTTTTATTTTTATTGCCTTTAAACTGCCATGTTAAATCTAATGCAATACAATCCAAGGAGATAAGTCATTAATTTGAAGATATTAAGAAAATAAATAGAATGCATTTTGGAAGATTTTGTTAGTTGTGGAGACATACAGTAATTGCATCAGGATCATAAACAACAGTGGACTCATGCTGTAGGTGAGGGAGTGGATTTGAAGACACAAGCATTTGAGCTTTAGTTGAGTTCAAATTCAAATTCAAATTCAAATTTTATTTGTCACATACACAGTCATACACAGTACGAAATGCAGTGAAATGCTTATACGACTGCCAGTGACCTTAAAAATAAAGACTTATACGTAAGGAATAAATATGAATCAAAAGTAAGAGAAAATAAATTTATAAATTTTATATTTAAAAAAAAAAAAAAAAAAAAAAACTGTACAAATAAGGGCATGATCACTTAGGGATTTTATAGGATTCGAAATTTCCAACTCCTTTTTAATGTCAAAAGAAGTGTGATGATGCAAATCCCTAAAATTAGAAATTGTATTTAGTTTACATCCTTTGTGAATTCTATGTACTGTATGATTAAACATGAAAGATCCCACTAGATCTAAATATAGACCAGAATTGCCGCCTTCTGCTACACAATAACAAGATCTCAGTGTGGAGGCTTGTTTGTACTGGTAATCAAACACACTAGTCTGCCCTAAATTGGGGGTGAGGTAGGAATATTCCCCTGAATAGAACGACAGTCAATCATAGAGCTCCATGCAAATGCACATTCACACACTCACACCCCCCCCCCACACACACACACACCCACACCCTATACTCTTTCCATTATCACTCTTTAATATGGATTGCACTCCAATGTACATACCTGTTTGAGAAGCAAATAT
>JAQQZT010000020.1:10370088-10393089 GCA_030068275.1 Clarias platycephalus | reverse complement strand
CACACCCCCCCCCCCACACACCCACCCCCACCCACACTCACTCGCTCATAGAGGCAATCTAGAGCCTGTCTAACAACCGGCATGTAAACTGTAGAATCCAGAGCAATCTAAGCCAGTTCACATCTATTGTGTGGATAATTACAGTTATGCCAGACATCTTATTCTCAGCTAAATACATTTTTCGATAAATTGGCTATATAGAGGGTTACACATTGCCAGTCAAATGTTTAATACTCTAGTGTTAGACAATCTAAGGAATAAAGGTGACAGAAAAGTTTGTGACTTTTTATTTTATTTAAAAAAGAAAAAGAAAAAAAGAATTATCTAATTGCAAAAGGCTAGATTGCTCTAGTTAGTCACTTGTAACACAGAACATTTTGTTTATTTTACAATTGTTACAAATACTCTCTAAAATGTAAATTCTCTAACTGTATGACAAATGCCGCCTCATAGTTATTGGATTACCCAAGTGCACTCACTTACAATCCCAATAGAGTCTGAGCACTACAAAATAATTACATCTCTGCAAGTGAAAAATATCTTTAACATAGTTATATCTATGTATGATTTTCTATCATAAGAAATAAACAGTAGATACTCATGTATAAGGTTTTTTAAATAGATTAGATTTTTCCTTTCCATGTGGATTTATTTCAAGCTTGAAATAGATAATGTAATTAAATTCAAATTGCTATAAAGAATAAAATCATTTAAAGCTTTGTGTGTAAAAAAAAAATCCTCTAACCTTGTTGAATTTATTATATTTGATTTGATAATTTGTCCATGTTTAAGATATTTTTTGCAGTGGAGTTGGTGATGAATATATATTTATCTGATAGTACCTTTTATAAAAAGAATAGTTTTTGTCCACTAATAATGGATGAACTGAAAGAAAAAAGGGGGAAGGGGGACAAAAAAGTACATTTTACATGTATATTATGCATAAATGTATGTTAAATGTATATCTGGGACAAGACATTTTCACATGTTTGGGCCATTAACGCAGTTCTTGGGAAGCCATAGTTTCAGACACGAAGCAGGCAGTTCAATCAGGACTTCTGAGAAAACATTCTACCTTGATGGTATTCAAGCACTAATAAAATGCTGGAATATGTGCATTAGTGTAGCAGGAGATTATATAGAGAAATAATGTTAGTTTTTACTTTCGTAACAGTGTTCTGGTGTTCTGCACAAACAAAAGTCCCAGTTTGACCTGAACATCCTTCATATATTTCATTATAAGATTGCAATAAATTAATTAGGCCTACGTCTAGACATTTTCAAATTTGAAACTGTCCTGTTCTAAAGGGAGATAGTTTCTTTTCTTTCTAAATATAAACGTCTGAAACAATTATCTGCCCAAAGAACAAGATTTCAAGCTTCATTTCAAGCTTATTTTCCCATCTGCTGCTCATCTAGTCTTTTGCACTGTTGATTTAGAAGATATGTAAGCAGGTCCAGCTCATGATGAACCCAGAGCCAAGCTCTTTTTTTTTAATAGAAAGCGTAAAAATGCATTAGAAGACATCTTCACAGTTACAATCAGCAGAGATGTCTTTTTATACGAGGAACCAATTAAGATAAAAGAAAATAACATTCCAGACAAGCGACTTTAAAAAGAAGTTCTTTTGCATGAACAGATTAATCATAATGAATTGACTCCTTTTAAGCATTTGTTCTCAATAACTAGCATTACACATAATGGTGTTGAGAATAAAGACATGCTTTTTGTGACCAAAAAAAATGGATGCATGGAGAGAAATCGAGAGCAAGCAAGAGTGAGTAAGAGAAAGAGAGCGAGAGAGAGTGAGTGAGTACGAGGTCATATGAGTTGAAGTGTGTATTTTTATAGTCTTCCATTCTCTTTTATCTGTATGATTCTGTCTCAGTCTTTTCTTTCCTTTTTTTAAACAATCCCCTCTTGTTCAACATGTCACTTAACCCGATCCATATGCTTGTTAAATGGCACATTTTCAACACATATATATACTTTATTATTATTATTATTATCATTATTATTATCCCCCCCCCCCCACGTCTGCTTCAGTGGTATTGCAACCAAAAGCCTCATGCCCTCTGGATCCAAAAATCACCAGAAAAGGATGGTCTCAGCTCTTATTTCCATGGTAACAAGCTTCAGAACTTTTAAGCTTCAACCTCACTATGAACACGTCCAATCATTTTGAAGCAAAAACAAAATCCACCAACACATATCAGCTGTTTGTCTCTTTCTCTCTCTCTCTCTCTCTCTCTCTCACTCTCTCACTGAGTTCCACCCCCACCGTTCTGTGACTCAGCTTCTTGCACTCCACATCCGGATGAAACAGAAAGGGTAGGGAGAAGTGGAGGGAGGGTTTCCACTCCCCCGAGGGGGAAAGGCAGAGTAGGAGAATAGAGAGGCGATGAGCGGAAGAGAGTGAGCAAAGGGATTCTGAGTCACACTGGCCCTGGGGATGGCTAGACTTCACCAGCATGGTCATATCCCTACCCCATCATCATTTTCATATCTCCCTGTCTCTTCACACACACACACACACACACACACACACACACAGACCAATCCCACGAGGTCCGGACCTACACAGCTACCAGCAGCTGCTCGGCTCTTCTACCAAACCATGTGCCTCATATCCAGTTCAGTTCATGCTGGCCTACTTTCTGCTTGTTGCTTATGTAAAAGGCTCCCAGATTTGGTTATTTGGGCCCGAGACTGACGCAGTTCTTCTGAGGTGAACGCAGCGAGGGAAGGAGGAGGGAGAGGAAAAAGAAGAAAGCAAGTGACTTTTTCTGAAAGAGCAAGCCGACACGCTGCTGCCACAGTATTCTCTCATCGACTCACAAAGTGTTGTGCAGATATTTTATTTTTGATATCCAACATTATGATTAATATTTGATCATTTCTGCAGTCGAAATCACCTTGATTACTCACAGTTTTATTATTCACTTTGACTATTCTCATTATTTGCTGTAAGGTAACTAGAAAGGTAAATTTTTTCTGTTAATTTTCTGCTATTTCTGCCTGTAGCCAAGATCATCTGGATGTGAATATAGAAAATGAATCAGATGGATATGAAATGGCACCCATACTTACAATAACCATAGCAAAAAGCTGCAAAGTTATTCTTAACCAGAAAACCCGCAGGACACAACAGCTAGCAGACTGGACTCCCACACACCACCCTGTTTCTTTCCTCATGATAAGCCTCCAATTCAGGGCACATTTGTCAGTTCCAGTTATGTCAAATCATTTAAATACAAAAATTAGCCAAGGTTTTTAAAGAGTTAGATGCATTTATAAAAATAAATCTCTTCCGTTGATGTAGAGTTTTAAGACAAACAATCCTTTAATGCTATTTATATATTATATAATTCTTGCATGAAAATGTTTTAAGCTGCCATTAAGCTAGACCATATCTTTCTGGTGTAGATATGTGCGATTTGATGACTCAGTTTATCAAGAGAATTCAGTTCAGAATTGTGGACGGGGTGCCAATCCATCCACATCCACATACTTACTCATTCACACTACGGACAATTTGGGAACGCCAATTAGCCTAAACTATATGTCTTTGGATTGTGGGAGGAAACCAGATGCAAACTCCATGCACGCAGACCCGGGACAGGAATCGAACCCTCGACCCTGGAGGTGCAAGTGCTAACAACTATTTCTTCAATCTGCTATATCTTGTGATCCGTTTAATCCTCAGTAAGAGATCTGGTTTATCTGTCAACTGTGTCTTAAACTTCAATCCCAGTAGTACCTTTTTCCTTGTGAAAGCCGTTTCATGGTCAGATAATCCAGCTTGTTGATGATCCAGCTGAGATCAGGAATGGCTAACTATAGACAAGCTAGGAAAGAGAATAATACTGAAGCTCCATCGGTTTCTTCTTCACTAATCCAATCAACAGGAGAGGTTTGAGCAGTCAAGTTAGGCCAAGTAAAAGGTGTATTGAGGACACAGAGACTCTGTACACTCAGTCTTACCCAACAACAGAGCAGGTCAACACAGTTATTTTTGGAAGTACTTCCTAATATTCCTGGGGACCAAGATGGCTTCACACTCATTCATATAACGTCCTTACTGTTATTCTGTTTGCCTAGAGAAGGAGAAATGATTAACGACAAGCACAATAAGCCAAATACCTCATCATTATATGTCTTCATACACTTACTTTCTCACTTTTTTTATATCCTAACAATTAATTTCTAACTTTAAAAGGACAACAGATGTTTTTCATTTCAGGCGAATTTAGAGGCCACCATGTAATAAAGGCAGATCTGCAGTTTGTGTAAGAGAATGTATGAATAACAGATTTAAACAATCGTTTCTGTTCTTTTATTCATACATTTGGATTAACGTAATCTCTTTCATTTCCTTATCAGAAGCAGATACTATGTCTGCAGGCCCCAGCTCACCCGCAGTCTGTAGTACGTATTTTGTCTAATGTGATGAATCACATGTAAGACAGCTACGGCAATATGCTTGCTGTTGATGCCTGTGTCATGTCACTAGTGGTCTTACCAGATGAAACATTACATCAGCATAGCCACACTGACCGCAGTGTTGCAGCTGGTATGCAGGCTTATCTTGCTTTATTGAAATCGCAACAAAATGATTGCTTTGTTACAAAACCGTGGTTTTGACAATAGAAAAAAGTTAAAAGGGCTCAAGGAGTCTTGATGGAAGTGGCATAATCACAACCGTGCCCTTCATTACAGGATGAGGTTTGTGCTTCCTTGATGTAAAGTCATAACACATCAAGCTGGAATTGCCATCAAGAATGGCTAACCGAGGTCCAGAAAACACTTCCGAAAAAATGATGGGCATGGTATGCATGTACTGTATCTGGGGTTGTTATATGCTTCCTAGATATGGTGACACCCTTCTATCCAATTATAACCATGATGCCTGTTGAGCATCTTTGTTTGCACAGGGGTCCCTTAAGAACTTTCATTATTGGGTAGTGGTAGCACGGAGGGTTATGGTTCAGAAGGTTGGCCATTCAAGTCCCATCTACACCAAACCTCTCACTGTCGTGCCCTTGAGCAAGCCTCTTAATCCTGTCCACTCCAGTGGTATCATATCTGATATACTCTGATCCCAGACCCTAAGCTGGGATATGCGAATAAAAAGTTTCTCTGTATGAATATGTGACAAAATGAAGGCTTAATTTAACGTAACTTATGAGCCTTTGCAAGATGCAGCCATGGAGGAAGGATATGAGGCTTTCTTGTCTAAACAGAGGGAGGCTGTCTGAATAGTGGGAAATTTTACCATAGCATATCGAAATACAAGCCTCAAACCCCTAGCATGACAAGCAATTCGACCGCATGTGTAGCAATCCTACTTTCTGGTCATTATTTAGACAAGGATAACATCCTACAAGGATAACATCACCCCTGTCAGTTGTGTGAGTGCAATGCTAATCTCTAACCACCAGGGTTCTTTGTTATTTGTGACCAGGGTTGATTCAGCAGGAAGGTTTTAGGGAAAGATGGCTGTATGATGTAAGTAATTGTAAGTAACATTATTTTGAAATAATTATTATTTTATTATAGTTTTACAATCGGAGTGGCACAGAAGCACATTTTCCTTGTGTTCCTTAGTGACCCATGAATATTATTCACATAACACTTTGACGTGTTGTTATTTTAATACAAGAAAAGCTTTAATAAAAGCGTATAAGTGATGTTTATGGAATCTAGGGATATTTGACCATAAGAAAGTGATTGATTATCCTTAGCTGAGAAAAATTTAATTCAGATCAATTCAATAAAATTTTATTTTGTTGCAAAGTAGCTTTACATAATCAAAAGGAAATTAGATAATGTGTATGAAATGTGAAAAATGTATACAAATCAAAATGATTAAATTGTCCCTGATGAGCAAGCCGAGAGTGATGGTGGCAAGGAAACGCTCCCTGAGATGGCAATAGAAAGAAACCTTGAGAGGAACCTGACTCAACCGGGAACCCATTCTCATTTGGGTGATGATCGATAGTAGGGATTGTTTTGCAGTCATACTGTTTTTTAGGCAGCCACAGTTTGAAGCACAGGATCAGGTCCAGGGTATGTATGTTAAGGTAATTTTGTTCATGAACGGCATTGCTGAAAACTCTTCCACTTAGTCATGAGAACAATTATAGGGAGGATAACGTAACCTCAAAATTTAAAGACAAGCCCAAGTACCTACATACAGTATACATGTTTGGTGCACACTATTTGGGACAAAATAATACTAAATCACTGTAGGTCTGTTTATTTGTCCTACAGAATGATGTAGGGACTTGCAGTAAAGTATAACACAGTTTAAATTGTTTGGAATTTGCAGTAAACAATCCATGTATCTTATAGATTAATATGAGTTTTATGGAAAAGCATCAAAGTGGTCAGACATAATCTGAGTGACTTTGATCATTTTGTGGCAAGAATGGTTTAGTTTTTTCAGTAACCGATTACGCTGTAGGATTTTCACTCAACAATATCTAGATTTTATACAGATGGTGGAAAAAAAACATTAACTGAGCAGCATTTCTGTGGGTAGAAACGCATTGATGATGAGAGGCATTGGAAGAGAATGGGAAGTCTGGTTGAACTGAACTGACTCGGAAGCTAACTCACATAACTACTCTTCACTTGTGTAGAACAGAAAAGTATTTTTAAATGCACAGCTGGTGGATTTTAAACTGGGGAAAACAGGTATCTGTTACTGAAGAATTTTCTGTGTTTGTTTTGCTTTTACTTGTCTATAAGTAAAAGCATCAAAACACTTTTTTAAAAAAACCACCGCAAAAATCAGGTTTAAACAATTTGCAATGTCGTGATAAAAATAAAGCTAATTACTCAAAAAAACTAGCTGCTAACTAGTTAGTTTATTTTCAGTAGTGCCTGCTATCAGCAGTTTATGTATGTACAGTATGTATGTATTTATATATATATTTATTTATTTACTTACTTATTTATTATTATTACTATTATTATTATTAATATTATTATCATAATCACCAATTTTACCTCAGTTTTACAAATAAACATAAACAATTAATTGAACACAACGTAAAGTTATGGTATACATGATAATTAAATATCATAATCAAACAAAATAGTATACTTAAAATAAATGTTCAATATTTACCTGTAACAAGGATAAGGTTAATAAATTATAACAGTTACAGTATGTGAATCTGTTCTTACAGTATGTAAATTGGATTACTGACAGATTTCTTCAGTTTCTTCAGATTTGAGCATGCTGTCTGATTGGCAATGATTTGATAAAATGTTGTGCACATAAAGTTAGTAATTTCCATAAATATTGAATTAAATTATTTAATTAAGGATTACTTTAATATCCTTTCATATAAATAGGAACATTCAATGTGTAAAACTGTGTAAAACAACAACAACAACAACAACAACAACAACAAAAATAATAAGAAAAACTAAACAAAACAGGGACCTTGGAAGCATACATTATCATATGTCACATACTGTCATATGTGACTCCACTACCCTGTATTTCAGAAGTGAAAGTGCAAACACATTTTAATAGCAACATGCATCAATTAACTGTATTGAAAATTCTAGCAACCTAAAGGAAGCTGCATGAAAAAGTAGAATAATTAAGGACTTACTTGGGTTCAAGGCAAACCTGCCTAATTGTGTTGCTTTAATGAGGAGTTCTACAGCCAAAGCACAGTAAAGAAATTGTGCCAATGGCAAAGAAGCTCAAAGTAATGCGGGTCCTGCCTGCACTGTGCCAAGCATTGTTTGGAATATAATTTACACGGTTATGTAATATTGTGCTGGATAAGCCTATAGTGCTCACTAATATATACTACAAAATTCGCTATGATACAATACGATAGATAACATGGCTATATATACGTTATAGTAGCTGTTATATTTCCTGTTATATCTTCAAATGCATTTAAATGAATTTCCTATTAAAGTAGCTTCTGAACTTTCAGTGTGTAAACTATTTATATTCCTGATGAAGCTTACTAGGCTAGATGGTGCATAATGTAGTAATAAATAAAAATCCAGAAAGAGTTTGTTTTGTGCTTTAAAATTTGACTCAGAGTGCTTATAATCTGACTGAATAATCACCTTTGTGACCATAGATGGCTGACAAACAACTTCTGGACCAAAATCTCAAAATGCTTCTATGACGCACATCTTAAAAAAAAAAAAAGAAGAGGAAAACATTGTGGGGAGTATTATTATTTATCATTGTCTTATATAAAACCAGAACATACTAACATAACTGTAAAGTGCTACAAACTGTAAAAATTCCCCTAAATAAGACCATAAGTCATAGCATAATTATTTATATAATCCACAATGATAAATATGGGTACATCTGAGAATTTTAAAAATGAAAGAGAATAAAACGAAGTACCACTAACCAGACTCACTGCCACCCACTGCTTTCACAAAGGCACTCAGTGCCATCCACGGTGGCACAAATAGATTGATCTCATAGCAACATGGTCCCCATGGCAACGTGAGATGCAGATGTCAGACCAGAGTGGTCCAGAAGGGATTAGATGCCTATTGGGCAGTCTCTCTCTCTCTCTCTCTCTCTCTCTCTCTCTCTCTCTCTCTCTCTCGCTCTCTCTTGCTCTCTCATTCTCTCTCCAGCCTTTGTTGCCAAAGAATCCACCTTTACCTTCTGCATACAGGAGGCCACAGGCTTGCACAGAATAATGAAAAAAATATTGAAGAGTTTATTTATTAGTGTATTCTGAAATATGGTCAATCTAATTGAATACATATGAACAATAAGGAAGGCGAAGGAATGGATTTGAAATTCATTCAGTGATTTCACATTGTTTTAATACAAGTTTTCAGTAGAATGCTAATCCCAGAACTATAAAATAGGTAAGGTTGCATTAGATTTTTAAGCTATGAACTACTTTAATTTGCTTGAAAGAGAATACTGATTGATCTGACTGCTTGCTTGGTGCCAGAGTGGTGGGAGTTCAGTGTTAAGGACTTCATGGCACTGCTGGAACTCAAAGCTCAATTCTTTCAATAGGTCTCATTCGTTCCAAACTTCCAAACATGACCTACAGCTACACTAGCAAAAACCAGATAATAAGAAGCGAATTTGTGGACATATTATGCAGATTTGTTAAATGAATTACCAAAAAAATCTGTATGATTTTGCAGTCACTTTAGTATGGAAAAAATAAGTACTGTCAACAGTGCCATGCAGTGGAAGCTGCAGCTGAATGCAGCGATTAACAGTTACTTAGCTAGTTTCAGTCATTTTAATTTGTTCAATAAAAATGACTTTCTGCTAATTACTCTGGTATGCATTATTTATGGAATGATCATTGTTTATATTCGATGATCAGTTGATTTCCTGTGCATTTCAATTGATCGATTTTTTTTTGTTAAAATTCCTAGAATACTCCATGTTGCATGTTTTTTTGCACCCAACTGCTGTGTAGTGGTAATATGCATGCATAAAATGCCCATAACTGCACATGCTCATAATAGTTTTGTGTATGGCTAACCTGAACTACGTAGCTGTTTGGCTAACCTGAACTAGCCATATAAGAGGTATGGGTAACCAGGAAGGAAAAGAGTTAAATTTGTGCTAAATACTGTACACCACTTTAAAAGATACAGACTCAATTTAGCTCTTTAGGACTGCAGGAACTTCATATGAGTCTCAGCTGAACTTTCTAATGCATTATTGCCCAGAACAAGTGTTGTGGATTACTTACATTATACTCACGTTCGGGTGACAAACTTCACAGTGAGAATGCAGAGCTTATAATGCCTACAAAATCTATGGTCATGTACTTATACGCCCCTTTTGACTGACAGACTTTAAAAAAATAATAAAAAACCTGTGCAGTAACTAATTGTTAATTTATCATTAAGCGGTTTTGCTTAAATGGAGTGATTACAGACTCCCATCATTAATAAACATACATCTTTCAGATAATAAATCCTGCACATGTATTATTCATTGCACAGCATTACTTTAGTAATTCACTCTTCAAGTCCTAATTGTTTAGGAACCTGTAATCACTACAGATAGAAGGAATATGTGTTGTTGCGTGAACCTTTGGATATCTGCTAATGCTACAGCAGCATTTTTAGAACACAGTGTGTGTGTGTGTGTGTGTGTGTGTGTGTGTGTGTTTGTATGTGTGTGTGTGTGTGTGTGCAATTACACTTTGAATAAAGGAAAAAAGATTCATTATTTTATAGAAGATATTACTGTGCAGCTTCTAACAACACATAATCTTTGCAATACATATTTAAGAAAAAAATTGTTATTAGAATAGCTCATGAAATTAAAATAACGAAAATTTGTTTATATTGCAGTTAGAAATCACTCACTCTTCGTCTATACCGCTTTATCCTGTACAGAGGGTCGCAGAGAGCCTGGAGCCTATCCCAGGAAAATTAGGGCACGAGGTGGGGTACACCCTAGACAGGGTGCTAATACATCACAGGGCACACACACATACACACTATTACACGCTCATTCACATACTATGGGCAATTTGGGAACGGAAATTAGCCTTATTTGCATGTCTTTGGACTGCAGGAGGAAACCAGAGTACCCGGAGGAAACCCACCAAGCATGGGGAGAACATGCAAACTCCACGCACACAGAGGCGGGAATCGAACCTGGCTGGGAATTAAACCCTGGAGGTGCAAGGCGACAGTGCTAACCACTAAGCCACCGTGCCACCTACTAAGGAAGTAATTAAACTATTTTTTTATTTATTGGGGTATAAAAATAATTTGCTTTGAAAATGTAATGAGGTAAAAACACAAAGACCTTTCAACTCAGATAGAAAATAATTACTTTGTATAATTATGCTTGTATAACACTTCCCTTTGATCTGAAAGAAACCTTTGAAATTAGTTTTTTTTTTAAATTAAATTAATAAGTACAGTTTTATAGTCAATAAAATTCTTCCCAAAATTCTTCCCCCCGCCTTTCAGCCATGCCTCTTCTCGGGCAGGTGGAGTGCCCTTCTTTTTTCCAAACTGTCATGAAGAGGTTGCTAATACAAGGGGGTGGATATAAAATGAAAAAAAAAAAAAAAAAAAATGAAAAAAAAACATCAGAGTTCACATTACTGAACTGTGTTTGCCTCGAAGCCTTATTCATTACTAAGCCTCTTTTGTCTATAGAGATCTGCCAGCCCTGATTTCCACTCAGTTAAAAAAAATGACATGACTCCCATGTCGGTGTAAAATTGAGTATCCTGGCATAGAAACAGAGCTCCAGGTTTCGCTATCATGACATTTTTTGTAGATTACAGCATATAGAAAGGGTGGTTATGTCATATCAGTGAGTTTCTATGGAGTTTGCTATTCGCTTGTGTGTGATTAACAAAAAAAAAAAAGGACATGAAGCGTAAAACAAGGTTGTAATTGCCTGAAGTGTTTACAAATGCACTTTATCTTTCTCCAGGTTTTTCATGGCAGTTAACAAGGAGATTTAAATGAGGTGCATTAGCTATCTGTATTAGTTAACTTCGATTAAGCGGGGATTTGTTCCACTTAAAAAAATCTCCTCTTTTAGACTGTTTGTAAAGTAAGTTTTTGTTTTTATTTCAGTTTCGTCAAATGATTGTAAGTGTGTGCTTGTGTGCCCTGTGATTAATTGCCACCCCATATAGGGTGTACCCCTTAGTCTCCAGGGATAGGCTCTAGGCCTTCCATGACCATGTACAGGATACGCGGTATAGAGAATGAGTGAGTGAGTGAGTGAGTGAATCTGTAGTTTCTCTATATTTTTATAGAATGAAATATAATTTGTTTAGCATAATTAATCGTGAAATATATATATTGTCCGTTCATTAGTGTAACAATACAGACTATATCACACTGATTGTCAGTGCAGCTTTTACAAGAATGAGTAAATATGCACAGCATCATTCAGATACCAATACCAATATTGGTACTGATGCGTCGCTAATTTTAACACTATGGTTAAATCTTGTGTTTGAATATGATCACTGATAAGTTGTGTGTTTGGGGGAGGGAGGCATTCCAGAAAACAAGAGCGATATAAAGCAGTCTTTGTTCACTGTCTGTCATGTAGAAGATTACGCACAGTAGAAAGGGATGATACGAATTATTATGATAAAAGGTCATCAGACTAAAACGAAATGTCATGGCTCCACAAAAGCAGTACTCCTTAAACCAAGTTCCAGTTCTGCATAGGGTTTTGTCATCTGACTGTGTATGTGTCACTGATTTTCAGTTTATTTTTGTATACAGGACATGTGGACGATCAATATCTCAGATAAACTCTTTGAACTTTGTAGTCAGTTACCACTCATTTAAGCAGTCACTTCCCTCTTTGTTCTTCACAGACAAGATTAAAGTGTTTCGCAATTACATAAACAGATATATACGCCGCAGACAATTGATTTGCCCGTGGTACAGTAGTAGCATGACAGTGCCTGCAGAGAGTCTGCAATGTAATTACAAAACACATGTGGTATGCCAACTGCAATCAGTATTCAATTATTAAAAAACAAAAACATGTTTTAAGCTGTAAACAATTAGCCAGTGACCCAGATTTGTATTTACGTCATGGTATTGCACAAATAAGCCAGACATTGTGAAGTGACCTCTAGTTCTACCTTACCACAAGAGAAAAGCGCTTTTGAAAGGTTAAAACTTTTCTGCAGAGAATAAGCACTCTATTGAAAACTGCAAATTGGTCAAATTAGCTGAACAATTCAAATGCATCAAATCCACCATGTGATGTGGTTCTTTTAGGTTGCATGCATCTGTGTGTACCAGACCTTCTGAAGGTCTTTTCACAAAGTTTCAGATTTGCATTGTATTATGTATTTGCTTCAAAAAGTACATGATAGTAGACAGAACAGATAGTAGTTTGCAGTGGCCCTTTCTTCTATAATCTTATTATCAGAATTAAACGTGTAAAGTGTATGTTCTTAGAAAGGGGATTTTCCTATTCACCAAGGCCATAGTGTGTCTTTCAGTAAGCTTACAAATCTTTCAACAAAAAAATCAACATGCTAAGCCAATATCACTATAGAAATGCCTAGTTTTATTTGAGTTTTTCGCATTAGTGTATTACTAAAATGTGAGCATTTTACTTTCATTTCATTCAAGTCAAACACAGACTTTTGTACAGAATAACAAAAACAGTTATGAGAGTAAACTCTCAGGAACTCCTCTAATGGCCCGAACATATGTGCAATATATATCCTGCGTGCAATAACATACATGTACTGTACAATACACAAAAGAGACAATTCTGCATCTTTCTGTACAGTCAGTAGTTATTTCAGTTTTTATATATATTGTTATTCTATTTATATCTATTTTTTGACACTATAGTACATTGTATTTTATTTTAATTTTAATTTTTCTTTGTATCCTATTGTATTTGTATCTTTTAAATATGCAGCCACTGGAGAAACAATTTCCTTGGGGATTAATAAAGACTTATCTTATCTTATCTTATATGGAAATAAATTGGAGTGAGGTCAGGACTGTATGGGGGATGTGGCAAAAACTTTTAGTAATGTTACAAAAACTCCTGTACTGTGCAAGTGGTGTTGGTAAATGATTGTGTTCCCACAGATTAATGCATCCCATCTGCAAGTTGATGACAAGTTAACCATTGATGTTCGCTAAATGTTTATGGGAATAACTGCAATGATACTACATATGAAAATCACTGTACTGTGCTTTAAGTCTTCTTTAAATGTCAAGCTGTTTTATATAGAAATTTTATCACAAGTCCCAAGGTTTGACATCCCTTGAATTCCTCTCATACATATTTTCAGCATTTAAATGGCATGTTTGTTTGATCACTGTCTTTATCTCTTCAGGCTATATTATGCACAGTGACCCCAAAGATACACACATATAATATCTGGTGATCTCTGTATATGCCTCTGTATATACTTATTACATATGAGAGACATCTAACATTCATAAACTTGTATTAACCTGACAAAAGCGCTACAAATCAGTAAATAGCGTATACAAATAGCTACTTAAAAATGCTATTTCTATTCACTTGTTCACATTTAGTAAATGCTGCAAAAACAATTTATACGTTAGGGATGTACAATGCCTGAAAAAATACACAGTGTTGATTTAAAATTTCAAAGTCCAACTGGACTCTGATGGGTGTTAAGCCAACACTTAAAGCATTTAAAACTGGGGAATTTGCTGTGTATTTATTAAGTGTGAAGTGTGATGCTGTGCATAGACATGTTCATTTGAGGTTAGTCAGGAAACTGACTAGGAGCTTATAGTTGAGAAAACTTCCCTAAGACAAGTAGGGATTTGAAGTTGAGGAGGTGTGTCTTATTTTTTGTTTGATTGTTTTTTTTACTTACTTTTACTGATTGGAGGTTGAGGTCTACTAGTTGCAAGTCAGATATAGTATAAAAATCGCCTTTTTGTGTGATTTTTTGTTGAGTTGAAAGCAATCCCAGTTCTATTGAAGTCAGTGTCTTTAATGTAAAGGTAAATTATGTTGCTTTTTTCCTTTGCATACAGTATGTCATGCACGTCTTCTGTGCAGTTTGGGTCCAGGTGAAATTTTATATCATCTCACTGTGTACTGTGTATTGTATATGGTTGAGATAATTATAGGGATGATCTTGACTACTAAGTAAAATCAAATAGAATATCTCCCACCGAAACAAAGTTTTACCTGTTTAGAACATGTTATCTATTTAATCTGAAAAATATATCTGTATTAGGATAAAATCTCTTATAAATTCAGCAGTCGCATTTGTGCTGTGAAACATCCTTTATCTCAGTTTTTTTTTCCGATATTGCACAATTTAAGAAAGATTAAAAGAATGGGTTTAGACTGCGCGGATCATGTGTTAACATAGATACAGGAACAGGCGTGAGAATCTTGAAATACCAACTACTTACATCATCCCATTCTTGGATGAATATGGTTATATAAGTATAAATATTAATTACTTTTTTTAATCATAATTCCTCTTGGTTATCACTATTACCTTGTAATGTTGGGGGTTTGAATTTTACCTCCGCTTTGTGTACGTGGAGTTTGCATGTTCTGCCCATGCTTGCAGAGTTTCCTCCCACAGTTTTTTTTTTTTGTAGCTTCCTCCCACAGTCTAAAACATGTATATTATATTGAGTTTTAAATAAACTTTTTCCTTGTATATTATATTGAACTTATACTCACAGAGCAAGTTATTAGCAACATTATACCAAATACTGGATAGGGCATACCTTTGCTCTCCCAACTTCCCCAACTTTTCATGGCATGGATTCCTTTGATATTCTACTTCACGTATACATGATTGCATCACAAGGTTATTACAGTTCCTGTTCAGGTGCACTTTCTTGCTGCAAATGTCCCGCTCTACCACATCCCAAAGTGTTTTGTTGGATTGAAATCAAATAATGTCATACAAATGATGATTGATTGGCATTATCAGGCCCAAAGTAGGTCAAGAAATTATCTGCACACCATTACACCCCCTCACTAGCCTGGACTGTTGACACAAGGCAGCTGAGTCCAAGGATTGATACTGTTATGGCCAAATTCTGACCTAATCATCTGGATGCCTTAGCAGAAAACTGAGATTAATCAGACCAGGTAGTGTTTTCTCAATCTTCAGCTGTCCAGTTTTGGTGATCCTCTGCCCACTTCAACATCAGCTTTCTGTTTTTGACTGACAAAAGTGGAACGTGGAAGTCTTTTGCTGTTGTAGCCCATCTGTGTCACACAGTTTAACATGTTGTGCAGTCTGAGATGCTCTTTGCTGTTTATCACAATTGTACAGAGTGGTTATCTGAGTTACTATAGCATTTCTGTCAGCTCAAAACCAGTCTGGCCATTCTCAGCTGACCTCTTTCATTTGCAAAGCATTTCCATCTACACAATTGCTGCTCATAGGAAGCTTTTTCTTTATTGTGCCATTCTGAGTAAACCGTAGAGATTGTCATGTGTGAAAACCCCAAGAGATTAGAAGTTTTAGAAATACTCGAACAAGCCCAACTGGCACCAATAGTCATGTCATAGTCAAAAATGACTGCAATCACATTTTCCCCTAATTCTGAAGCCCTGTGTTAGACTGATTTTATCGGTTGCACTGCTGCCAAAGTTTTTGGCTGATTAGAGCCAAGTTGCATGAATGCGTATATGTACAGGTTTTCTAATAAAATGTGTTGTGAGTTTGGATTTTATTAAGATGAAAGAGTTTTGCTGTACATAACATAAATGCCACAAGTACTGTATGTGTCTACCTTTTGCATTTGATAACATGTGATATGTTGATAATGTATACAAAGCAATTTGTTTCCTGGTAAGTAAAAACGTATAAATGCTAATTGTGTCCCCAAACATAATCTTAACCTTACAAATTTACATTTTTCTTTTACATACTGTATGTACAATAAATAGTTTTTAAATGGCAAGTTTTAGTCATTTTTGCAATTAAATGGTTGTGAAAAAGCGCAATGCATCAATAAAAAATTCCAAAAACTTTGTAGGAAGGAAGAAGGAATCCTCATATCAGCTTTGTATTTAGCATATTCTTTTGTGTTCCTTCACAAAACTTTAGTTAGCTGTCGGCGTGTGGAAATTACTTATAAATAATATAAAAAAAGAATTCAAAGAACCTCAAAGAGCCAGGGCATTTCACTTTCTTGTTTGACAAACTGTAAAATGCACATAATCTTAGATGGCACACAGAAGAAGGCCAGAAAATATATTTTGTAATTCCTATACCCGGTCATTTGATGATCTGCGGAGAAGGTCCTTGAAGTGTATGAACAGTGATAAACCTTACAGAACTGTCCCAATCCCTATTTAGTAGTGTGGCTTCAGTCTGTACACTGCAGCATCTTCACAGCAAGCAGTCAGGCTGATCACGCTGCTCCCTGAGAAAGGCTGAAGGGAATACACATTGATAACACTGCACACAGATTAAAGGGCTACTCACCCAGCACTGAATACATTAAACCAAGCAGCACGGAAGGCTGCCACGTGGGACCCAATCACATTGCCTGCTGCTTGATTCACAGAGAGAGAGAGAGAGAGAGCGAGAGAGAGAGAGCAAGAGCGAAAGAAAGTATATGACTTTTCAATCAAAGGGCATTTTTTAGCTTGATTATTACATAGCATCCCCTTAAATGAAGCTGTTTAGAGTTGGACATCTAATTGTAATATGCAAAAATTTGACTGACAATATGACAAAGGATAAAGGACAAAGAAGAATATGAATAAAGCTAAGTGTTTAAACTGCTCATTTTAGACAACGAATTTGTGGGAAAAACATAACTAAATGACACTTTAATTAATTTTACTAATAAGCAGCATTTAGAAATATCTAAAATAAGTTCTATCTAGTTGTATAAATCCCTTAAATATAATTACATATCTTTGTGAATGACGCAGGTTTGGTATCATTACCTCCTCAAGAAAAAAAAGCCCTGAACGCAACAGTCTTGTGAGAAATGCAATCAGACATTGTGATCCAATGTCCTCTCTCAAAGTACAAAACAAATAATGAGCAGAACAAATCCTTACTGATATGGAAGGAGAATATATTATACATTCTATTTCTGTCTGTACAGCTGAATTGTAGGTCAATCAGGATGCAATTCCTCTTTCTTTTTCAGATTTCCACAGTTTCATCATTTGGAAGGTGTTAATGGTGCAGTAGTCTCCAACAAAAATAAAGTGAATGTTGATGAATGTTGAATGGGATGTTTAAGGGTTGGAGTTTTCATACTTTGTTATGTATGTTTTGTATATTGTACTTTATGGGTCTGTTGAGTGCAATGACTTTATAGACTTATAGGTCTGAAGTACAATGTGCATCTATGAATCTCTAAACAGTTTCATAAAATAAGTTGTATAAAATGAAGCTTACGATCTGAGCAACATCAAAAGTGCACAAATCTTATAATAATAAAATCTAATAAAAATAAATAAATAAATAAATAAATAATAATAGCAGCAGCACCAGCCTATGTTATATCATTTATTTAAAAAATATTTGTTTAATAAAATACACAATTTACGAAACAATGTTTGGCAAATACAATAAGGGCCATTCTTCTGTTATCAAGTATTCTAGTGTCAGAATACATCAGAACCGGTTTTCTGGATCAAATCCTTTTAAAAACCGAACTTCATGACAACACCAGAATACAATGACAGTCCAACGGCCACACGCACGAACACACACACACATACTGTACACGCACGCTCTCACACACAAATACGACATGCAAAAAAAAAAGAATAATCAATATCATCAAATAAAGTGTGAAAACCTTTTTGCTTTTACCCACACAAACCGACTGAACCGATTAAAACAAAACGGCAAAACAATTCCAAGTATCATGCGGTTTGCATCACTGAACAACACACACACACACACACACACAGCAGCTTTCAGGACACCCGCTTTTCTTGGTTCTTCATGGCACACACAGTGACTGGTATCTACTTTAAAAAAAAAACAAAACATCTAGACATGAACCACTACCGGTGTGGAGCCTTCGAGCTCTTGGCGATACTGCTCGAGCCAGTTCCTCAGTTCAGAAATTCGGTAGCCCTCGGGTCCCCGGCCCCCCTGATACACCACCTTCTCGTCCTTGACTACGTAGAGGCGCTCAAAGTAGGCTCCATACGCCGCGTTGGATGCATTGTCCATGGTGTCCACCACCACGACGCTGCCGGGTACCGTGTCGGTCATGAGCCGCGCAGCTCGGAGCCGGTCCTTTATACAGCGGTGGCGCGGGATCTGGTACGGGGCGTCCGTGCTCACCCAGCCGTCGGACGGATGCGCCTCCTCGATGTAAACGAGCAGCGAGTCGGCGATGTCGGCGTACTGGTCTGCAACGCGCCGGAACGCTTCCAAGCGCGTCATGAACGGCGGTCATGAGCAGCTGCCGAAGTTCAGGATGAGCGGTCTCGCACCGCGGGCGTAGTCCAGTATGCGCGCGCGTTTCCGTTCGCCGAGCGGCACCACCTCGCTGTTGGGCGCCGCCAGCCCCAGGTGCGCCTCCTTGCAGAAGTCCAACTTCTGGCTGTACCACACGGCGCGCAGGGAGTCCAGCGTGAACATCCGGTTCGAGTCTGACACGGTTACCGGCGGGTCGTCGGAACTCGAGCCCTCGCGTTCGCGCATCTTCAGCAGTACCTTCCTGCGGATGCAGACAAAGTCGAAAAGCCAGAGCAGCGCGGCGGCCAACAGGAAGCGCGGCAGCAGCATCAGGGACACCAGCGCGTTTTTGAGCGCATACACAAAGTCCTGCACGTCCGGCATCCTCGGAGCGGGAGCGCACACCGAACTATCTCCTCCCTCCATCTGTCTTCCTTCCTTCAATCTCCTGTACTGACTTCGCCGCTTTTATAGGACTTGAAAGGATTTGAATATGAAAAAAAAAAAACCTCCACGCCTCCACGCCCGTGCCGCCTCCTCACATGGAGGGGATTACCCCCCGGCACCTCGGACACCTGGATGAGAGAAACAGAGCGGTAGAGAGAGAGAGAGAGAGAAAGAGAGAGAGGGGAGGAGAAGAAAGGAGGGATGCGTTCCGAGCGTTCATTAATTAATTAATTAATTCATTCATTCATTCATTTACCACATTATTCTGGCATTCATTACACTTTACTATCCCCAAATGCGTGAAAAACATTTTTCATGGTGAATTTCATTCCTTACCCGTCTACTGCGACGTCATATGCACATTTTTGCCTTCTGAATGAATGAGTCGCTCCAGAGAGCTGTGGCGAGGATTCACAGCGCACTGAAGGTCCTGCTAGTGACGGATGAACACATCACAGAGGAGCTTATTAAAGCAGAGCGTCTGGCGAAACGCTCCCAGTGGGTTATTCAAGTTTCATCAGACTGAAGGAAGTTCTTGAAATACTCGCTTATGACAACTTTATTATTTATTCATTAGCCAAAAAATAAAAAATAAGACCCACTGCACTGACCAAAAGAAGTTCTTACATCACACCACACAAACCCCTACAGATCTTTCCTTAAGTTTCAACTGCCTTATACCGACCGAAGCCCGGAAATGTCCCACCAGACGGCGCTCACGCTCCCCAAATTAGCTTTGCGAGAGTGAGAGAAACAAGCAATCCGAGTTTTATACACTGACTGTATCATCCGTTATCAATGTTTTAACTTCTATGATTTTCGATCAATCCATCCATCTAGGAACCTCTGTAGTCCAACTAAGCACCGTGGAGGCCAATGGTAACTATTGTATTTATTCCCATTTTCATGACTGTGGTAGGACCTCCGGTCACCATTCACACACGCATTCACACACAATGAGCTGTTTAGAAAAGCCAATTAGCCTAATCTGCATGTCTTTGGACTGTGAGAGGAAACCGAAGTACCTGGAGAAAACCCACCAAGCACAGGAAGGACATGCAAACTCCATGCAAACGGACCCCGAGGCGAGAATCGCAACAGGGCTAACTCTATTCTCTTATATATCATATCTATCACACCCGTTATTAATGTTGACACACACACACACACGAACCACAACAGCAATATGCTTTGGACTGACCTCTTTTTGTTAAAATCATTTTTGCATGCAGTCACAATGGTTGTCATTACATAGTACATGTTTTGCCTGCTTATTTGGATAATTTGTTTTTTTCTTCTTTCTTTAAAATTCTGTACTGGGTGTTGAGATATTTTTTTTGCTCATGTTGTTTACAGTCTATCACAATTAGAATATTGTTTCTGGGGGTGTATTCAAGGTTTTCTAATCCTTCTCTTGATGATAGGTCTCTATGGGGTTCAGGTCAGGTGATCTGACTGACCAATCAAGCATAGTAATATTATGGTCAGCAAACCAGTTACTGGGAGTTTTGGCACAGTGATCAGGCGCTAAGGTTGCTGGAAAAGGAAATTGACATGTCCATAAAGCTTGTCTGCAGATGAAAGCATGAAGTGCTCTAAAATCATGTGGTAGATGGCTGCATTGACTTTGGACTTGATAAAAACCCAATGGACCAACACCAACAGATGACATGGCACCCCAAATCATCACAGACTGTGAAAACTTCACCTCTCACTGAACTTCAAGCAACTTAGATTCTGTGGCTTTCCACTCCTCCACCAGACACTGGGACCTTGGTTTCCAAATGAAATGCAAACTTCACAAGGGGTATTCAAGTCAAACTGGGACTTTGATTGTGCAGAATAATAGAACAAAGTTATGAGAGTAAAAATCTAAATTTTTGAGAGTAATCTTTATTTCTATAGATAATCCCCCGCTACTCGAATACACTGTTATAAAACAAATATCGATAGATTATAAATTGAGCATAAATACTGTATACTGTGTACAGTGTAACGATTATTTATAGATTAAAAATGTTTTTATTAAAACATAAGGACAACATAAGGACTCTTTGTTATGACACTTGTTACTGAGCTCTGGCACATCCTACTCCGGTCAGTGGTCCTAGGTTCTTTAGAAACTTCTACAACTTTACTGCAGTCCACCTGTACCTAATTGACTTCATTGGACATAATTAGAAAAGACACGCACCTGTCTATATAAGGTGTCACTGTAGATTGTGCATGTCAGAGTGAAAATAAATCCATGAGGTCGAGAGAATTATCTGTAGACATGCGAGCCAGGATTGTGTCAAGACACAGATATGGGGAAGCATTAAAAAAACATTCTGGAGCATTTAAAGCACCCAAGAGCATGACAGCCTCCATTATTTTCAAAAGGAAAACATTTAGAACAACCTACCATCTTTCCAGATCTGGTCACCCAGCCAAACATGATTAATTGTTGATAAAGAGTTTTGGTGAGGCAGGTAACCAAGAACTTAAGGGTGAGTATAAATGACATATAAACACATAAAAATGACTATAAACATCTTTTGTTGTTTATAATTGTGGAGTATTATGTGGAGCTTGATGGAGTAAAAAGAGATATAAATTCATTTTAAGTTGAGTGTGCAGGCCAGGCAAGTTCTTCCACACCAAACCTGCTCATCCATATCTTTATGGACCTTGTTTTGTGCACTGGTGCGCAGTCATGTTGGAACAGGAAGGGGGATCCCCAAACTGTTTCCACAAAGTTGGGAGCATGAAATTGTCCAAAATGTCTTGATATGCTGAAGCATTAAGAGTTCCTTTCACTGAAACTAAAGGGCTGAGCCCAACTTCTGAGCAACAACCCTACTTCATAATCCGCCCTCCACCAAACTTTACACTTGGCACAATAAAGTCAGACAACAAAGTCTGGCAACCGCCAAACTCAATCTCGTACTTTGGATTGCCAGACAGAGAAGCGTGATTCGTCACTCCAGAGAATCGGGAGCATCTAAACTACTCTAGAGTCCAGTGGCGGCATGCTTTACATCACTGCATCTGATGCTTTGCATTGCACTTGGTGATGTAAGGCTTGGATGAAGCTGCTCGGCCATGGAAACCAATTCCATGAAGCTCTTTATGCACTGATGTTGAGATAATCTGAACGCCACATGAAGGTTGGAGATCTGTAGCTATTGACTCTGCAGAAAGTTGGCAACCTCTGTGCACTATGT
Organism: Clarias platycephalus; assembly: GCA_030068275.1. NCBI lineage: Eukaryota > Metazoa > Chordata > Actinopteri > Siluriformes > Clariidae > Clarias > Clarias platycephalus. The sequence goes on along the minus strand of JAQQZT010000020.1, from coordinate 10,370,518 downwards.
TGACCCCGCTCTGATTGCTGTCATTCCCAGTTGTTATACTGTAATACCACTAGTAGTTGACTGTGGTATAGTTAGTAGTGAGAAAATATCATGACTAGACTTATAGCACTGGTGACATTCTATATTACGGTACCATTCTGGAATTCACTGAGCTCCTGAGAGCGACCCCTGCTTTCACAAATGTTTGTAGAAACGGTCTGCATAGTTAGGTGCTTGATTTTATACACCTGTAGCGTTGGAAGTGATTGGATCACCTAAATTAAATGATTTGAATGAATGGAGTAAATACTTTTGGCATATATATATGTAAATCACTAAAAAAAAAACAAAGAAATTTGCAAGTGATCCCTAACTATATATATACAGTGGCTTGCAAAAGTATTCGGCCCCCTTGAACTTTTCCACATTTTGTCACATTACAGCCACAAAC
>JAQQZT010000020.1:10335527-10361769 GCA_030068275.1 Clarias platycephalus | reverse complement strand
ACACACACACACACACACACACACACACACACACACACACACACACACACACACACACACACACACACACATTATTAAGCATTAAAGTCCCATTAACTTTTACTTTCTATCTCAGCAGGTAACTTTATTTTCTCTATGACTGGTGAATGTTCACACACTTCCCATCTGGAAGAAGGCCAAAGGACATCTGGGGTAAGGCTACAGATTCATAAACAGTTACCTCCTACAGGCGTTTAGACTCTTACACAGATTTAATTTCACTTCCTACCCTGACCTATTTTGAACTCATAATATAGAAATCTATCTTCCTATCAGAAGGGCTTCCTGTCATTTTTTTTTCAATTCCTTAAAGAACCTTGTGAACACTACATTCACTCTCTTTACAATGTTTAACAATTCCTCATATAGTAAGTCAGTATTGCTCAGAACTATGCACAAAACTTACATAGTCGAATAACACTAATTGATTTTAGTGTTTATTTCTTCTTGTTGGTTTACAATACCTTTTACAGCATGATTCTGGAAGAACTGTCACACTGGAAGAACATCACATCTTTTTTACATTCATAAATGTGAGAAATAACAAAAACTCTTGTTGACTTCCCATTTATTTCCTAGAAAATTTTTTTCCATGGTATATTTGACAGCTTCATGATACGTGTTTGTTTATATAGTACATGACACCATGGTCCATACTTTGGGACAAAATTATATGTAGTATAGTATACCATGTACTATTATGGTGCTATGAAAGACCTACTATTTGCACAGTATGTATTATTGTATGAATATGACATTGAATTAATATCATAGTGTATTTTGAAACTCTTAATATTACATATAATAATATGGCACTGCCTGTATAATACATACTTGTAGCACATACTAACATATTTACTATAGTATGTATAGTATAATACAGTTAGAAACCTGGTGAACTTTCATAACCACTGTAGTACCCAATAAGTACCATGGTATTAGCCAAAATATTATACTCTTAAATGCAACAGTTCCTTTTTAAAAAGATGCTACTTTCTAAAGTCCTATGGTGCCTATCATGTTAAAGTCGTACGCACCATGGTAATACATAGGATAAATTATAGTACAGTGGTACTATAGTAATACCATAGTAAAATTTCTTATGGTTTGAATACTTTATACAAAACTGTTTACTATTAATCATGCATCGATTGTGTAGAATTTTTTTTCTCACCTTAACCTTGTGTGAATTTATAAGAGATACTCTCAGTTATAGGTCGATTCATTCAGTTTAAATCACTGCCCGGACTTTCAGGGCCAGAGCAGCCTGTACTTTTAAAAGATTTAATATTTGTCAGTTGAAATTTTTGCTAGCACCAGTAAAGACTAGTGTAATGAAAAAAGAAACCACATAGCAACCTCTCTTTAGCGTTAACTTGTTTCTACTTGTGTTTTCACTGACATTGCCGTTCAATGTTTATATTGCCTTTTGCCTGTTTTTCATACGAAGGATTACACTAAAAGCACCCAGTGCCTGTCACCATACTGAAATTCACAGTAAATTACTATAGAAGCACACACCCTCTGATCCACTCTGTTGCCCTTTACAGATTAACGTTTCCTAATTAACCATGGCACCCTTAAGTACTGACTGCATAATTACTTTTGTCACTGATTAGTAGAAATATATTAAATATTTGAATATGGTGAAGTTCAAAGTCAATCACAAAAAATATGCTTGACTGCAGGAAGGATTTTTAAGCCACTTGTATATCTATTAAGTGAAATCCAGTATTAAAGAGAGAAAATTAAATGATGGCGACATTACAAATTTTGTTATTATTAATGTTGTTTATACTTTTATTGATATTTATCATATCAATCCCTGTGGTGAGAAGAAGGATCCCACACCATTTCACACCAAGAAATCTATGGATTCCTAAAACATTGGAGTATTTGGGAAAGATTGTAACCAAGACTTAGATGATTTCTTGATAAAGTGCACATGTTTAAGTTTCAGCTAGGTGAGTGTTGTCATAGACGTCCCTCTAGATCAACTGTCTTTGTACTAGGGATGCCAGTGTTTGCATCTTTAGCTAGTGAAGTTTGTCCTGTAATAAACACTAGAAAAATAGGCTGTCTGAATGATGGAAAAATCACTTTTAATGTGAATGGCTTACAAGAAGAAAGCCGTGATGGACTCAGAGCATTAGCACATGGTGGATTCCCCGTGCACTGTGGGGTGAGTACCTTATCTACAGTAAAAGCACAAACCTCCCACTGAACCACTAACATCTGAGAGAAGTAAAACAAGTGTGTCCGATGTGCATAGGTTCTGGGTGCAGCAATAGACATTGTAAAAGTGTCTGACGGTCTTCTCACACATAAATGTTTAGGTGATTCTTGAAGCCTGAAAGAGGATCACGTGTGGATAATGTCTGATGTAGTTTGCCAGATCTGCTCATTGATGAACGAAGCTTTATGTCAGACACAAACATGAGTGGATGTTTGTTATAAAACCTCTATATTTGAGAGTAGAAATCGCTCAATGCTGAAAACAACCTAGTGTAGAGAGTGACAGAATTGCAAAGCAGAGTTACATCAGGATAGCACACACAGAGGGGAAAAGAAACTCTCAGTAACATCACCAGTAAATCAATACAGTGATACCTTGCAATGCTGGAGTGAAAGCCTGTGTTATTTATGGAGAGTATGTCAATGTGAACAGGTGAGATTAATTAGAAATCTGGTACTAGTTATGTGATGACAGATCATATGGTTCAGATTGTAATTTATTGTTGGATTGGGAATCATGGGAAATGAAATTTGTGTTTTAGATGGATACATATGGAGCTGTGACAGACATACAAACAAAGGGCTATGCAAATAAAGAATAAACATATTCATATTTATATTTTCAGTTACTGACTCCATTTCATATTGAATTTATTATTCTTATTATAATTTCTTTATTAGTCATTTTTTTCTGTTAGCTCAATCTAGTTTTTATACCCTCTGAATCTCATCTGGTAAGATACTGTGGATAAACTGTATTACAAAGGAAGCAAGGGGTAGTGGATTTCATCTAAAAGCAGCCTTCCTGGCTACAACCCAAATGAATAGCAGCTCAAGCAGTGAGGATTGAAATTTGGGCAAAGAAGGGGTCAAACAAGGCCAGCCTAGTATTTTGAAGTCTGGATAAGAAGGCTGTGGGAAGAGTGTATGTACATGCTTGGATTCAGAGATGCAGCAGAGTGAGGTACTATACAGTGAGATGGTATGCTTCCTACATATAATTTACATTTTCACCATATTCAAAAGCAGATGGTGACCTGATTTTTACTCTACTTCAAAAATTCATCACACATGTTGAAACACAGATGATAAATATTAGCTAGTGAATCCAGATATTTTACTCCAGTTCTTTCTCTTGCTATTAAACCAGTGTTTCCAACAGAAATAAATAATATTGTCTTCATTAATCATTATGATTAAAGATGATCACATAATCTATGACTTAACCAGATTTTCTGATAGTTTAGAAGGTACAATAAATAAGGACGTGGCATCTTCTGTGATTGTGATGGAGACTGAAAATTCTTAGGACAGGATTCTAATAGTGGTTATTTAAAGAAAGATCAAATAGAAAATTATATGGACAGTTAAGTATCCTAATATGAGATATTTTATTATACTATAAAGTTTTTAGATCTCAAAATAAAAAATATATATACAGTATACGAAAAATCTGCCATATTTATGGTTTTGTCTAAAAAACCAATAGGTCTTTGTCTTACAACTAACCAAAACCAGATTTCTGTCTTGAAATGTTTAGCCCGGCATCAGGCTGGTCAACAATATCATGATGTTGATTTTATTTTGACAAGCCTCTATGACATCACATCAAAAGCCGTACAATAAAATGATATCCATCTTGCATGCAGTGCTCTCTAGCCACAGATTTTTTGATTTGTGTAGGTCGAGGAACTACGAGAGTCATGCCAAATGTTTAACTTGAGGCCCTTGAGTTAGTGCATTGTGAATTTTGAGGTGTGTTTTGGATTTTTATCCGGTTGTAGAGGCCAACTTCTTTTCATCTTTAGCGTTTTTTTTTTTTTTTTTTTTACACAGTGTGATGTTTGCTTCCACAATGTGCATACTGTCATATGGTAAAAATAAAATTACACTTTTATTAAAAATAAAATACAGACTGAGAAGTACAATTAAACTAAAAATAAAATCTATGTACAATATATCACACTTACACTAGAAATAATATTTATATTTAAAATAAAATTTTAATTCCCCTTTGAGAAAAAGTGGAAAAGTATAAAACCAATAAAAACAGTTGATCAACTGTTGATGAAGTTTGAATTTCATATCATTGAAATATCTTTGGTCATTGTGGTCAAAAAGGTCTAATTTTTCCTTAAGTAGTCCACAAGACTAGTTTGTAAAATGCATCAGGGTTGTTTAGATGCTCATCTGCAAATATTTGGTGAGAACACAGGAAAGTTTTTTTTTTTTTTTTCACCCTTGATAACTCTTCCATGAAGGTCATATTTATGAAGGTAAAGCAGAGCACCACCAATGAAGAGTCTGCTAAATATTCTAGAAGGTGTTTTGCAGTCTTACAGGGGTTGTGATTTGTCTTTCTAGCAATCCTAGTTCTCCCTGACAGCCCTCTTGTCCTTACAAACCTCAACTTGACCACCACCCTTACTGTTCAATGTTATTTATTGATTACATTGCAAACTGATGATACAGTTATAGTGATTAAATGCTTTCTGGCCTGCTTATGGTGCTTTATTGTACTTTGTGAGGATAAAAATATTTTTATGCAGCAATTGTGCAACACAGTTTGAGAAGTCAGAGTGTTTATAAACCCTTAAAATTGGCATGAACCTGGCCTGATGATGATGATGATGATGACAGTGAACAAATCATAACCCTAACAAGCAAATTTTGGTCTGAGGCAGCTGTAAACTTTATCTGAAAGTTGACATCTTTGGGGTGCCCAAACTTTTGCATTATTTCCCCCCCTTTTTTCTTCAGTTTTAAATTGTACAAAACAAAAATAATGCTTTAATCTTGCTTACAAAACAAGAATGTCTCATTTTTAACTTTTGAATATAGTTTTTTAAAACTCTTATTCACTTGATTATTTACAGTAACAGAAATTCTTCTTTGGTATCCTCAGGTGAGTGTAAGCATACTTACTAGACTAAGGGTTTAGAGTTTTACTTTTGGAGTTTTTACCTGGGGACAATAGAGTTACCTTGATAGAGTTTCAAATCTAAAGACAGGAAACTTTGTTATGCACCAAATAGCACTTTGGAGAAGGCAGGTATAGCAAGAGCTTAAAGTCTTCCCTCCTACTCACTCCATTTTGCTCCTGTTGGACAGCTTATTCTTACTGCTTAAGTTGTTCATAATAAGGATACTTGGAGGGGCATGATTCAAAATAACATTTCAGTGCAGAGGATGTTAATTACAGGCAAATGTCAAGCCATCATTTAAATGTTGTTGATGTTCAAAAATACTTTCCTTATTCAAATTATGTGGTGTTGCAGGTGTAGCTTGGGTGGGCTTTTGTGAAGACATTGGAAGAAACTTACTGGTGGTCTCAAACATGTTCTGGTGAAGGCTTTGGTGCCTCATGAAGGGGAATGAGACCACGTATAAGACCTAATAAGCAAGAGTGAGAAAGTATTGATCTCTACTGGGTATATTGTTGAGAAATCTTTCCCTCCCTCAAAAAACAGTGACATCTCTGTTATTTTACAGTCTATCGCTGTGCTTGAGGTTATTATGATGGTTCTAAACCATCATGGGGGCAAGACTACAAGAGCGAATGAGATTTACCTGAAGACATCAAAGGCACCGGACACGGTTGTAGGTTGTTAAGTTTCAGAAAGATGCACAGGCTTGCCAAAGTAGGATGGTGGTGTTTTTTTTTTTATTTATTTAATAATCTTTATCTCATACTTGAGGGATTATGATTTAAAAAAAAGTTGCACATTGGCTGTGGAATAGTGTACCAGCCCTTTACCCGTCCACAGCATTCTGAAAGGTCATGGCATCTTGCTAATCCAGCCTACATGTGTGTTGTGGATTTGGTGAAAGCTTATGATCGTGTGCCTCAATTCTTTTGCAAGTGACTGGAAGGCTAGAGGGTATAAGGGTTGCTCATTTGTGTGATCTGTTTGTTGTATGAGCACAGGGAGAGTTTTCTCCACATTCTTGGCGGTATGTCGAAATCTGTCATAAGGTGGGGGTCAGATTCTGTCAAGGGTATATCTTATCTCCACTCCTGTCTAAAATGATATTAAGATGCAGCAAGAGCTTGAGGTAAAAACTTACCTATTTGATACTGTTGCTCTCTTTGCATCGCCTGATCTGGACCTCCGACATGTACTTGAACATTTAGCTACAGATTGTGAAGAGCCTGGGATCAGTGCTTACAAGGCTGGGGGTCTGACACCATGGATCGCTGCCAGAAAAGATGGATGCTCCCCACATGTAAAAGTCCCATCAGGGAACCTTGCCCCTAGTCAAGGAGTTTATGTGTCCTGTTATTTTATTAATGAGTTCTGGAAAAAAAGAGAATGTGAAACTGAATAACACATCAGACCAATGGAGGCATTCTTACAGTTACTGTAACAATTATGGTATGAGTCTTGGAGTAGGGCTGCTGAACCTGCAAACTGAGAAGAGCTATTTGAGGTGGTTTGGGACAATACAATAATAACCCACAGTCGAGTCGTACTAGATCTTAAATCAGAAATGTCTCATTGAAAACATGACCTGTGACAGTCTCAGTACCAACTAGGTAAGAGTATATGACACAGTTGGCTTGGGAGTGAAGATATGTGGCTAGACTGAACTTCAAAGCCTGTTGCCACTGCCATTCCCACCAGAATAAGCAAGTATGATACAATATATGTATAAATCATTGAATACTTGGGTGTTTAATGGACAGTTCTTTGTAATGTCCATAGTCACAGCAGTGCTTCTCTACAATACGCAAGATCTTATATCTTAGTCTTTTTATGGGGTAGCTACCAACTTAAACATTTATTGAAATACAATAATATTCTGGAAGCACACATATTCTGTATTTGCTTTCACTATTAACAAGGCGATCATTCAATGCATACTGAGTAACTTGGCCACAGGCCAAATCAAGCTTCAGAAGAGACCATGTGAATGTCTCATTGGTATGCATATGCTTTAGCTGAAGAAGACTAGATATGAGAGTTGTATATGTTAAAATTAATATTTATCAAAAATGGCCTCTGGCTAATGATATTAAATCAAACATATGTGTATTTGGTGTGTTGATTATTCATTTTGAAGAGGTTGCAGCAAGCATGATCATGAAAGAAAATGAATAATTTTGATTCAAAGAATGATCATGTTATCTGCTTGGTATAGCTGCATGACCTATTGGCAAATATAAATAGAAGAAAAATTATATACCTCCTCTTTATCAGATGCTGTTCTTCCACTGCAGTGAGAGGGTTATAATTTCCCTTAAGGGCACGGTGCCCAAAGATGCCACAGGAATTCCCTCTTGAGGCAAAGCCAAATGTCACTTACTATAGTGGAGGGGTGACACCCTCCCCAGCCTCCCCCTTGTTTTCAAACCTAAGAGCATGTAAGGCCAAATGTGGACTAAGGACAAGCAAACTGTTTGTGCTTGATAACTAGGACATTCCAGGTCACCGTTTATTGAACTGAAGTGGTACATCTGCTTACAGTACAGTATATGGGGATTGTGACAGTGGATGTATATGTGTTCATTCAGTGGTGAAATGTTACATTAAATTTTTTATGTTGCATTCATGTTATTGTAAGATTAGAAACATGGCTGAGTGTAAAACTGAGTTTGGCAATACATGTTTTTGTTGTTATTTCACAGTATTTTTGGCAGGGTCTCTGTGCATGTTGACACAGCTTGAATCCTTGCCATGTTTTTTAACTTCTGAGAGCAAACCTTTTGTGTTTAATCATTAAGCAGCACACGTACACTGAGTGACATCTACTTGCATTACACTCTTACATTACGTCATGTCAAGAGTAAAAGAACATGTAATTGGGCCTATTTGGTGAACTGTGGCGTAGAATTGGGTTTAATAAAATGGCATATATTTTCATTACTTACCTTTCTTGAATACATAGAAAACAGAATCGAATAAAATAGAATTTTTGAAATCTGTGTAGAAATTGCAGGGTGGAAAACAAAAGCGATTTGCTTAGGTAAGGCAAAGTCCATTAAGACTTTAGTATCTGTGGTGAAATGTGGGTTCAGGGGGCAATCTGGGGCAATGAACAAGCTTGAGGTTCACACAGAACATTCACACACGAATGTACAAGCTTAAAAGATAACCACATTTACTCTCACAATCATTAAAAGCTTGCTTTTCCAACTCCGGTGTTGGCATTACACACAGCTTTCTGCTCCAAACATGACACTTTATCTCAAAGTAGATCTTAAAGCATGTTATTATCATGACCCTTAAACTCATGACCCTGAAGTAGTTTGAAGAAAAGTGCTTATCTTACGGTATGTGCTATATTTCATCACAAACAACTTCAGTGATAAGGGAGCACTAATGAGGACAACTAGATTATAAAAATATTTCTGTCTAAAAAACACACACAAAAAAAAAATCATTTTAGGTGGAACTTTTTTCAAACGCATAGAACTTTTGGTTGATTGGCAAAAAAAAAGTTTGTGTCTTAGTATATATAAATACATTTCCCCCCACTTTTAGAGTTTTGATGTGTCGCGCGGTGAATAAATAGGTGTTGAGGTTAAAGACAGTATATCTAACATGTTACCCATGCTAATTTTATGTGATTAGAAACATCACATAAATGTAACAAACATTTTTTGACCTTGTCACTACACTTTTTACAGTACCTATTTAAAAAAAGAAAAAAAACTTTATCAGATGGTTTACACAGTGTGAGCTGACAAAGAAGTTTTGATGGTCGGGGCTGCTCTAGGGCGGCCTCTGACAGGCTCGTTCCATGGCTCTTAAGCAGCAGTCCAGCATCCTCTCCATTTAAGGATGGTTACATAATATCCCTGGCATGTATTCTGTGGTTGTATTACAGGAATTTGCTTCACCACAACCAGCTACTACAAGTAACTTAGAGTGTCACCGAATGAGATTAGCATTACTGTATGGTTACAGAGGCATATTAGAACATATAACATAAAAAATAATAATAATGTTAAACTTTCAGAATACAAAGTTAAAACATGCCACACCGTCTTGCACTATTAACTACAACATAATACCACAGCACTTATTCTGCAGCTGTAATAGTGTGTGCTGAATTAGAATCCATGCATACTGCAATATACTTATTTTCTTTGTAGTAAAACATAAAAAGTAATTGTTGCGCTTGAATGTCAGAGACCCAAAAGGAAATAGCTATGAAACTGATATATCACCAGTTGGGAAACTGATTTATCACCAAAATATACCCACCACCACCAGGTTTAGAGCCACAGGATGACTGAGAGCAGAGGGGACAATAAATCTAAAAGTATGGTCTTAGATGTTATATGATGTATGTCTGGAATGTGGCCTTGTGCTCTTGAAAACTCATAAAGAACAGAAAATTGACTAAGAGAAGTCAACACCAGCACAATAAAATCAGTGGTAAACTGGTAGAAGACTTAACGTGGCATTAGTTTCACATAAACGATAGAAATTCAACACTGCTGATTTGACCTTTTGTATATGGATGTCAGTGCATGAAAGCTAATGTCTGGCATTCCAATCCTAAGGATCAAGCATAATAGGTAGGGGGGAAAAGCAAGCGCAGGTTTATATGTAGAGAAACTAAAAAGCAAAATGCTTTTTAATAGTAACTTGCTCAGTGGTAACAGGAGTGTAATTGCCAACACAGAAAAATAGAGGGCTATAAATTGAAACTAAAAGCTCAGTGGAAAAAAAAAATTTGGATACTATGGGAAAGGTGTAAATTAATTTCAGCATTTCCAAACAGCACAAATTTAAACTAGTGAACTTGTTCAAAATAACACCTGCAGAAGCACATTACTCTACTCAGACACGTGTGATTGTGAAATACATGTATTGTTCGGTCCTGCACTTTGTTTTATCCGCTTAAATCTGGCTTTCTTAATACTTTCTCAAAGTCTGCTGTGTGGGGCTGGACGCCAGGCAGCAGGATCCCAAATTGCATATTTCTTTTTTGACTGACTTCCCAGAGCTCCCCGTGGTTTTATTGCTTTGTGTTCTCTTTCTAGGAATGGAGTCCATGTACTGGAAATTTTGTGCAACCACATATATTTATCAGTGATGATGACGAAATATTACTTAATACTCAAATTTTGATAGATTTCAGCTTATTCATCTGTGATACTATATTATAAGAGTAGTTTATAATTTATAAAATATATACAGTACATACTGGATATAAATGTATAAAATAAAAATCTAAGGAATGCTGATGAATGCTTTTATGCAGATGTTTATTTGCTAAATCTTTTTATTTAATGGTTGCACAGTAAAAGTTTAGAGATCAACAACAACAAAAAAAAAGAAATGATATTTATAAAAAGCACAGAGCCAGAGGGAAAAAAAATATTTTATTTTATGACTGTTTAACAACTTAGTATAACCAGTTGTTGTAGTGTAGAGATATAGTGTTATTATCCCTGCATTGTTTAATATATGATTTCGGTCAATTATTAATGTGATCTTTATTTCCTCAGTGACACTTAATTAAAACCATACACAAATTGCTTGCTTTAATCTATTGCCATTATGGAAAAAAAAAAAAATCTTCCATAAAGTAGCCCTTTGGGTACTACTATAAGGTCATGCAGGATTACCCCTGTCTGCAAAGTGCATTAAATTGTAACTCATTTCAAAACAACACATTCCATGTGGTGTGCACTTGAATTTCACATGCATGTAACATTTAATTTGCTGTTTGTTTAACCCTATGTTACACATAAAAAAAAGCCCTTGACAACAGTAAAATGCTATTTAAGTAATCAATTTAATTACTTAGTCATTAAAGTTAAAATACATAATTGTTGTAATTTCATAATCAAACCTGTGTGTGGTATAACATACACCAGGATAACAAAACACAAATAAATTATTCTGGCTGTACACTGTGTTGTGTCAGGGGCTAGGTTGTGGGGTTGTGGGGCCTGTCTAAACAGAGATGCCCAGACCTCCCTTATCCTATTCCCACCCCCCACTCCTGCTGCTCCACAGGGATATCCTGGCGCCTTTCAGACCAGAAGAGAGATAACATCTCCCCATTTAGTCCTTGGTCTGCCCTGGGGTCTTTTCTCCATTTGTCATACCCAAAACACTTCCCAGAGCTCCTTACATCCTCATCTTTAGAGCAATGCTCAGCCATCCAACAGAAGAAGCTCATCTTTACTGTTTGAATCCACAACCTTGTTCTTATAGTCACTACCCAAACTCCATGGCCATAGGTCAGGTTTGGGACTTAGATTGATGAGTAAACTGATACCTTTCCCTTTTGGCGCATCTCTTTACCACAACAGACTACAATATCTGCATGACAGCTGACACTGCACCAACAGGCCTGTCAATAATTGTGAACAAGATCCCGAGCTATGTACACTCCTCTGCTTAAGCCAGTATCTCATTTTCAACTTGAATTGAACAACCCGCTCCTGCTCTAGTTGAGAACTGTGGCTCCAGATTTGAGATGCTCACTCTCATCTCAGCCACTTCAGACTCAGACATGCAAACCAGACATGCAAACCACCCCAGAGCACACTAGAGTTCACTACTTGATGAAGACAACAGGACCACGTCATTGAATAAGAAAAAAAGCAATCCTAAGGTCAATTATTTGGATATTCTCTGACCCTTGACTGCAGTTAAAAATTCTGTCCATAAAATTCAGAACAAATGACAAACCTGACAGAGTCCAACGCGCAGCAGGAATAAGTCGGATGTGATGTTATTTATGTGGACCAGATTCTCACTTAGGTTACAGTAGTGTTCAAAACTTAGTGCCCCATCTTTTACTTTTATGTGTTTTTTTTATGTGTAAAAACATTTTTTTTAAATCATCTGAATGCAAAGTATTAGGCAAATATTTCCACAGACAAACCACAAATAATCTTTTTCACTGTGCCATTATTTATTAAACAAAAATGTCATTTTTATTAAAGAAAAAACTGTGGGAAATACAAAGTACCCCATAATTCAATAACTTGTAGATCTGCATTTAGCAACAATACCTTATAATAATCTTATGACTTAATAGGTCTCTCACATCATTGTGGAGAAATGTGTCCCTTTCTTCTTTACAACATTGCTTCAGTTCATTGAAGGTTTTAGGAATTTGCATATACTGTACACAGCACTCTTAAGGTGCAGCATTCTTAAGCTACATCATTTCAATTAGACTGAGGTCTGGATTTTGACTATAGGCCATTCCAAAACCTTGATTATTTTTCACTTTCTGGTGTAGATTTATTGGTGTGCTTTGGATCTTTGTTCTGTTCCATGACTCTATTTCGACCAAGCTTTAGCTGTTGAGCAGCTGGCTTCACATTTGCCTCTAGAATGCGTTGGTATACAGAGGACTTCGTGGTTGACTTATTGACTGTAAGGTGCCCAAGTCCTGTGACTGCAAAACATGCCCAAATCATCAGCCGGCCTTTACAGTGGGTAGGAGACATTTCTGCTGAAATGGTACTGGAATGATAAACAATTCCACTTTGGTCTCATCTGTCCATAGGACATTGTTCCAGTCCTCTTCTAATTGTGCTGTAAAGGATGGTCTGACAATGCTCAGAGAAACATAAAAATGTGCATGGACATCCACTTCTGAGAAGTGTCTTGAATGCTTCCCACCTGTGAATATTAACAAACACTATGAATGCAGATCAATTCCTGCTTTCTGTTTCACTCAAATGAGGATGGGTTCCCTGTTGAGTTCGGTTCCTCTCAAGGTTTCTCCTATTGCCATCTCAGGGAGTTTTTCCTCGCCACTGTCGCCCTCAGCTTGCTCGTCAGGGACTATCTGACCATTTTGATTTATACACATTCACATTCCATACAAACTTAAATAATTCTTTTGATTGTGTAAAGCTGCTTTGTGACAATGACAATTGTTAAAAGCGCTATACAAATAAAATGGAATTGAATTGAATTGAATTGAATTGAATATTCTTTCTCACTGTAGAATGTTGAAATCCAAATTGTTTGTAAATGGTTTTATAGCTCTTTCCAGATTGTAGTGCAGCAACAACTGCTTATGTTGTTCCCTCTTGGCATTGTGTTAACACACACCTGAATACTCCAGATGTCTGCTTTTATAGAGGGGGTATAAGGGGGGCACTAAGGGGGTACTTAGTATTGCCCACATGTTGTTTTTTTCTTTTATTTAATTTATATGTGTTTATTCATCTGAGGTTGTATTTGTCCAATACAAAGACCCACTATGATCAGATGATTTTTATTAAAAAAAACAAAAAAAAACATAGAATTAAAAGACATTGTACCAACTTTGAACATGAGTGTATAAAGGGACCTATTGGCCCATAATAACAGGCCTCCAGACCTGTACTCCTGAAGCATCCTCCCCTGGTTTCCAGACCTGGTCTTATGGCTTTTTCAAATCCACAAAATACAAACTCCCTTAAGCTCTCCATGATCCTTTTAAGGGGTAAAGAACTGGCTCATTGTTCCAGGGCCAAGATGAAAGCTGCTTTGCTCCTCCTGAATCTGAGAATTAGCTAACACCCAGACCCACATCACCAGTACCAGGAGGCTGAGTAGTGTGATTCCCTAAACTTGGAACATACCTTCCAGTCCCCTTCTTAAATATAAGGTCCACTATCCCAGTTTGGCAATCCAGAGGCACTGTTCCCTAGCATTCAGTCAATGTTGAAAAGATGTGCCAATCAGGACATCCCAACAACATAGAGAGCTTTCAGAAACTCAATGCAGATCGGAAGCATCCCAGGCCGTTGTGTATACTACCTTGGTAACCTCAGCCCAAGTGACAATTCCTTCTCTGCATCCTCCAGTTTTACTGTATGTTGGTGGGATTCAGGAGGTCCTCATACACATATTTATGTACCCAGTTGAGGTCAACAGTTGACCTCAATCCCTGCTATAAACAGGAATGCATTGCTTTCCCACCTGAGTCGCCTGATTGTTTACAAGAATCTAACCAAAATCTTTATGAAACCTGAGGTCAAACTAAAGTAATTTCCCATTGACCAAATTGTTTCCATTCTTGAACTTTTACTTCCAATACTGCCATTGGTGCACTCCAATAGGACTGCTTCTGGAGTCTCACATGTTTACCAAGATTGAAAGGCATCCGTCCTCAACCAGATATTTCCCTTTAAGCCTGGTGTTCACCAAGGGGCTCGGGGATTACCACAACAACAGGTACTTACAACATGACAGCCACAGCTACACATTAGCAGAGCATCACCCATTCCGGTTCAATGTTTACAGCTCCTGTCAGAATGCAGGAGAATCTCTGCTGTTGGTGCAAGTTTAAGAGCTCCCAGACAGGGGCCTCTGCGAAATACTTATAGCAATATCTATTCCACATTTTCCCCTACCATCTGGTGGTGCTCATGTGACAGCTTAGCCCCTCTTTTCACCTCAGCATCCAGAGCATATGGTCAAAAATTCAGAGAAAGCCCTAATAGGTTCTGACAGGTTCTCCAGGTTCTAATACTGAGTATACTTATTAACACCATTATGTTCAAACACAGTGTTCATTATGAATAAACCTTGATTATCACAGAAATCCAGTAATAATAATAATACACCACTCTGGTTAAGATTAGGCAGACTGTTCTTCCCACCTCCTGCACTGGCTCCTTTCCCATCACCACAGTAATTTTGCTAAAGCCAGTTTGAGTAGCTATGGATTGGTCTGGCAAAGCCTCTGACTTCAACTGCTGTCCACAAAGCACCAGACCCTTCCTACTTATTCTGCAGGTGGTGTGCCCACAGGAGTACTGGGTTCTGAATGAACACAAATAAAGATACAAACAGGAAGTGCACTATGTTGTTGTTTCCTGTGGAATGAACATACCTTTCATTCGTAGAATTTCATTTGTAGAATTTCCACGAAGCTTCATGTCAAGACTAGGTGTGTGCAACTGTCTCATGGGACAAAACTAAAAAGGCATATGACTAAAAAGGCAAAAAGGCGTATCAAACTTTTGACTATGGTGTTTTTTCTAAATTCCTACCCAAACTAAAACTCAAAAATTACCCTAAAGTATTAGAACTAGCCTCATAATTTCATGCATTACTCAAGTGGGATGGAACTTTGACCCTTTTCCCTGTTTTTGCCCATATAGTGAAGTTACCAGAAATTGTGGTCATAAATCTCTTATATAACTGTGTGCTATATTGTCAAAAGTATTTAAAAAAATTATCAGGAAATTAATTTTGGTTAAAATGAAGTCTACTTTGTTAAGGTTACTTACTGCTGGTTGATAAAGACAAGTACAAACCATTCATAGCAATTTCAGTCCTAAAACTATTAAAGCCAGGGTATTAAAGCCACAAAATTCTCTATACAAAAAAAACATTGATGTTTTTTAGTTAAATGTAACATAATTAAAAAATAAATAAATACTTACCTGATTACAGGTTTATTTGTAAACACACATAGAGTAATATCTCCCCCTCATGAGGATATTGTAAGATTTTCCACTAGATTTTGGAGCATGGCTGTGAGAATTCTTTTTACTTGGCACCATCACCCTACTGTAGCTTGCTCATCAGTGACAAACTGATAATTACTTTTAGCTCACATTTTTCATATTTTCTATCCACGTTGTTTGCTTTGTGACATTGTCCATTTTTAAAAGTGCTATACAAATAAATCTGAATTGAACTGAAATTAAATGAATTCCTCTATTCAGCCACAAGAGCATTGAGGTCAGGAGGCCTGGGCTGCAGTCAGTGCAATTAATTTCGAAGGTCAGGGTCTGGGCAAGCTACAGTACTTGAGTTGTTTCACACCAACCTTGGCAATCCCTGTCTTTATGGACCTCCTTTTATGGACAGGGGCATTGTGATGCTGGAACATGTTTAAACTAGGCCCTCTTTAAATTCCAGTAAATGGGATTTCCTTGACACTCGAGCATACAAAGACCATTGCTCCCCAACCACCGGGCCGCGGACCAATACCGGGCGGGAGATGAATTGGTACCACGCCTTACAGAAGGACTGAAGCATATACAGTATTTATTAATATATATTTTATTTTGTTTCCATTTTATTGACTATCAGAGTCTGCAGAGTGTTTTATTTTGAAAAATGTTCAGATCGTCTCCCATTCGCTTCCATCAGCACATCTCAACATGTAATTCACATGCTCCAGGCCCACTCTGTATAATAAATGTTGTCTTAAAATGTGTTAATGTCTGGATTAAAGTCAAGGCGGGATATCCTGAAATTGCCACAAAAGCAATAAAATTCTTGCTTCCATTTTCAACAACCTGCTTTAGTGACATGGGGTTGTCTGCAGTGACAGCAACGAAAATGAAATTAGGGAGCAGATCGTACATGAGGGATACACTTTGGGTGTCACTGTCCCCCATCACTCCTAGATAGGATCGTCCCGTCACAGGGAAACCAGCTCAGGGCTCACACTGATTCTGTGTTATGGTATGTTATATATGTTATACATTTTATTATGCTTTGTTACGAGCACTTGATGGCCGGTGCGTGGAAAACTGTCTTGCATAAAACAGGTCCGTGGTGCGAAAAAGGTTGGGGACTACTGTTCTAGACCACTGTGCCATTCCAACTTTGTGGTAAATGTATGGTAAGGGCTCACATAGGTGTGAACGTCAGCTGTCAGTGTATGTTTGGTCATAAAGAAAGATTGTCAGGATGTTCCACAGATTCTCTTGTTCAGAAATAGATTTTTTCCCTCTGCAAATTGCTAATTGTTAATATCATTTGTGAATAAAAAAAAAAATCTTCCAGTGTTTCTGGGGCATAGTAGTAGTGTCCACATAAGTTCAAAAAAAGACCACAGAATTAAACAGTTCTTTAGATTTGATTATTTGTAAACCAACTGACAAATATGATCATGTATTATAGTAATAATAATAATAATAATAATAATGATGATGATGATGATGACACCAACAAAACAGAAAAGAAATCGTACAGTGTTTATCTGACTTTTTCTGTTATTGTTAATGCTATTGTTTCCTTAACAAGAAAAAAAAAATACATCAACCATAAACACTCTAATCACAAATGGCAAAATGCTTACAGGATAAATCTTCTTTGTGCTACAACACAGCAGTTGGCAGTGTTACTGTGACAGCGCTACCAGGTCAAATGAGGACAACACAATTCCTCCTGGGGCAGTGCTCAGGAAAGACTAAGCATGTAAAGCATCCAGCACAAACGTTTTAAGTCGGTAACACTTTTTGCAAGGCTTGCTCTCTATCTCATCTTACAAGAGCAGTCAGGCGCTAATCAAACTAAAACCTCTTCTCGGTCATGTACATTGGAATGTAGAGAAAAAAAGGTTAGTTGAGTCTTTGGTCCTCCATGTCTGACAACGGTTGCTCTCGGATCAAGCTAGAGGAACTAGGGCAAAGTGGCTTTTGAAGCATTCACTTTGTCATTTTCAGCAAACATGAAGAGCAAAACATCCCTGGAGGTAAATGAAATGAAGGGGTTCTGCTTGCCTGGATCAGACCTTTCCATGGTAAAACACCATGCTCACTGACCCCATTTCCTCAAAGCTGGGTTAATTTTTTGAAGCGGTTCCACTCAAGTCGTTTGGACAGTGACCTGAAATTACTCCAAATTAACTTGTGACAAAGAAATCCCTTAAATATGCTTTGGTTTTGTTATGGTAAACTAGGTCAAACTAGGGTGAGGAATTATGAGCTTTGTCGTTGTTAAGAAGATTCAGGTCATCAAAAGAGCTGCATTCTTAGAGGGATTACCTAAAATAAAACAACAGAAAGTTAAGCTTAGTGCGCCCACTGCCATTATTTAAAATGTTAAATGTATATTTTAACGAGTGTTACAAGTATCATCTACTGTAATTGATATAGCCTGAAGTTTATCATTGTTGTCATATTGGCATAGCTAAAAGAAATTCTTGGTTCACTGAATATCTTGATGCATACTTGTTTTTACTATACTCTTTCGGGTCTATGATCATGTCAATGTGGAAGTAAGAACACACTGCTTTCTATGTGGCCAGTGCAAAGTTAGTGTAGTTAAAAGACAGCTTTAGATCATGTGTTTGTTGGGTAAGCTCCTCACTCTATCTTTTCAAATTTAAATAAAAACAAAGATTTTACTTTAAAACAAATAGTGATTATTACATTTTTATATTTTTTCTCAATATAATGACCACTATTTTTTAAAGTAAAATCTTTGTAAATTATTTTTAAAATATGTGATGTAGAAAATTATACTTCTATATATAGAAGTATAACAGTACCAAGATTCCTCGAAGCAAAACAGCATGTTGAATTAAATTCATTAAAATTACATTTTAATTTGAAATATTCAACCACAATTCAATGATTTTAAATGCTGTAATGATTTTTCCCCCCTATTTAGATCAAATTGAAATGCATTTTCAAACATTTTTACTCAACAAGCATTAATTCAGTTCATGTCACTCAACACACTATTTTGTTTTTAGGATTTTTTGACCTGTTTTACTTTACCATACAATATTAACTTTATTATTTGGATTTGTCTTTGTAAAAAAGAATTATTGGAAAAAAAAAGAAAAATCTTGTGTGTCCTTTTGACTGGGTTTTGTGTGTATTCACCCTCAGGATCAGGACCCTGCAAATGTGAACTAAAGGTGTTTTAATGTAAGTGATAATCTTGTAGTTTAAAATATAATGTATACCTATGTTATTGCAGATTAATTCAGGAGCATCCCCACCAATTCAAAACAGTTAAATTTAGTGACAGGGGGTTTGCTTTTGTTTAAATTTAGCTCTGAATGACTTTTTAATTAGGTACAAATTGACTGTACTGACGCTGATCTTGATTTTAACTTTCTGTAAATCAATAGACCATAGACACTTTAAAAATATTCTAAAGAAGCATAATTAAGTGTATTTTTATACTATTCTGGTCAGAGAATGTAAGTTTTGGATTAAACTATAGTCTATAGTCTATAGTTTAAATATAATATCCATTATCTTTGAATAACTGGCCTATTTTCATCTTTACTAAACAAAACCATGTTCATATTTCTGATTAATGTTCAAAACCAATTTTATTTGCTACTTTAATTTATTAATTATTTGTCACACAGTGGGTACATTTTTTACAGCAGCAAAGAAAAAAAAACTACAAAATGTGCAAATATAAAGGTGGCAAAGTACAGTGTATAAATATAAAAGACAAAAAGAAACATACTGTACAATACAATAGTTACACTTTCAAATAAATCACTTTACGTAACATTGCACAGTTTAAAATTGTGTTATTCCACCAATAGTTGCTATTGCACAAAAATGTAAGTTATTGAAATATTAAGTTAGATAATATTGCACAGTTTACAATGGTGTTATTGCACAGTTGCTATTGCACAAAAATTTAAGTTATTGTAAAAAACGGTAATAACCATAATATGCCTTATGGTGACACATTCACTGGGAGCAGCACTGATTGTATAATTCAATAGCAGCAGGGAGAAATCCGTTTCATACACTGGGTGAGAGTCATGCAATAACAAGAAGAAGCTAAGTGTCAAGCCATGGAGCTGTGAGCCACCAACATTACCTGCTGCAACATTGTGCCACCCTGTTGGAAAGGAGTTGGGTAATTAGGCACAGTTAGTGTCAGTTACTGTGGGGCATAATGGTGTAGCAGGTTATCACCTTACAGCTGCAGTGTCTCTGCTTATCATGTGATCTCTGGTTACTGTCTTTTCAGATTTTCAATTGATCTTCATTTGACTGCATGGATTTTCTTCAAGTTCTTCACAGTGTTCACTTACCTCCCCAAAAATATTACTATTAGGTGGATTGTTCACTCCAGTGTTGCCCTAGGGGATAAGTTTTGACCAGGAGACTGGAGATAATTGTTTAATAATTATTTTCAAGTTTATAGACCTCCTAAGTAGAATTACCCAAACTGCTACTACTACTACTACTACTACTACTACTACTACTACTACTAATAATAATAATAATAATAATAAAGAAGAGCAAAGAAGAAAGAAATCAAATAAATATACACCTCTATTTTGACCTTTTTCTCCAGTAAATATTGTTAGATTGTTATTTTTTTTTTATTTAAAAGACAATGGGACTATACTGTGAACTGGCATATAATTGTGTAAAATTCTAATTCATTTCCCGAAGTGTTAGGTCCTTATAGACCTCATTCACATTATTATTATTATTATTTTACTTTAATATTTAAAAAATAATTAATTAAGTTATATTAATCCCAATGTCACGTCAACGTGTGCCTTGCCCTTTATAGAGGGTCACTCTGATCACGTAGGAGATCAGTGTCCCTCTCTGTGTCCTTAACTCTGACCTGCTGTTAAGGTGACAGAAGTTTTGAAATATTACCTTGACCCTATACATGTGACCCCACACTAAAACTCATGTTTACTTTTTCAGTGCGTGTGTGTCAAAGTTCTGTCATGTTAACAACCTCTGCACATTTACTTTAGTGTTTTGCTGTGGCCCCAGATGACTAATATTTATCTCACACAGCATTCTGTTCTGTCTTGAGAGCCTGTATGTAATAATGTAGAAATCATTTGAACATAATGTACTGTACCAAAATGAACTACATTTAATATACATTTCTGTGTGTGTGTGTAAACAGGTACAGTGCAAATACCATCATAAAGGTTAATATAGGATAGCCGAATTGAGTATCTTTATTAGCTGACCACACTAGCCCCTTCAGATATTTTGCCCCATATAAATATGAGTCAGAGTTCATACTTGACCTCATAACAAGCAACCTTCACTTGAAAAACAACTTGACCTGAAAAAAGTATTGAAAGAACACTTTATCGCAGTATTTGGACTATGCTGATGTGGTGTGTTTTCAAGACGGCACTGTCAAATCAAAATGCTGAAGGGCACAGCGGAAGAAATCCTTACAAAGACAGAAGAAACACATTCTTTTCCACTTTGTTATTCTATGATAATATTTTAAAACATAAACAAGGTCTGTAACGCTGAAATGATAATTAGTTGAGAAGAGCAAAGCAGACAGTGATATCTTACTTTTCTGGTCTGTAAAACTAACTTCTGCACTTAGTTTCATTGGCTTTCAGACCAAGTTAAAATACTGTACATGATCCCAGTACATGAAATGTTGAGTCAATGTATGTAAGTGAGTAAGTCCCAGCTTACATCCCAGGCTCACTATAACCTTGTAGACCAACTGAATTTACTGTACATAAACTATACATTTACTGTACCAGTTGTATGCATTGATGCAGGCATACGGTCAAACATTATTTTTTTAAATTCAAAATAATCCAGTATATATGTACTGTAGACTCATAAGATTGATTAGAGAGGTTAGGTTTATTTATATATATATATATTTATTTATTTATGTATTTTTCATACTTTATCACATGAGAGTATTTGCAAATAATGTAATATGGAAATATTATGAACACAACACAATGAAATGAATTTGGAAGTTGGGCCAAGCTTTTAGTCTGCATGCCATGTTGTTTTTAGTTTGCCAGATTTATTCAATTATTAATCCAGAGTCAGTGTCCAAACCAATGCTTTGTATCTTAGCCACATGCCATGTACCTGGACGGGCAATGTGGTTCAAGTCTTTGTTTGTTATTTTCATTCATGAAAAGGCACAATGTGTGCTTGGTAAAAAAAAATACAAACCTAACATTGAAGCTCAGTAAGAATGGTTATGACTCCTGCCCCACCTCCCCATAGGCATCTGGGGTGAATGACCCACCACCAACCTTTAAAACGCTTAGAACATACATTTTCACAACTGCTTATTTATTTACATTTTTGTTAATGTTTCACACACTTTATTGGTCGCCCTTAGTCACACAGAAAGCTGTACGTTGTACAGATTGATAGGCTAGTGCCTTATACGGTTTGTCAATAAATCCTTAGTGTCACATTACCAGCACTGAATGATTAAACTAAGACAAGTGGTGGGCAAAACAGCTACCGAAGTGAGTCATTAAGTTGGATGCCAATTAGCAGTTTGAGAGGATTTTGAAGGAATAATAGCATTCTGAAAAAGCCATTTAATCAAAATACAGGTACCTGTAAAGAGGTACCTTGATTACATGTTAAGTCTCCCAAAGAAGGACAGATGGGCACTTAACAGGACAGCTGCTACATACCTCTAAACCAAAGCCTAAGAAATGACAACATTGTGTGACTCAGTCTCAGCAATGTCTGAATGACGTGCGCTTCATGAAGCTAGAATTTATGGCAACTGCACCATTTGTGACTTTCTTGTATCCAGGCAACCTGAAACCCTAAGCATTGCATCTTTCACATTTTTCCCCCTACATCTGGATATTTGTATTTGGTCAAGGGCAAAAGAGACCTTTTGTCTGTTTGAAGTGCTTCATACTTTGGTGTTAGTTTTAACGGAATTTCAAGGAATTTCTGAATAATTATTTGAATAAGCACAATAATCTTTCATGCACTGGTGGGATGATTACGGGCAATTTTACGTATTTAATTGCTGACCTTGGCAAAAATTTGGATATGTGGACAGATCAAGCCTTGCAAAACAGAGCCGATGGGTACATAACTTCCGACTCTCTGACGATTTACTGCAGAATGAGTCATTCTACTCTGTTTCAACACTCACTTTTGTTTTTGTTTTCTGATGTTATCCCACTCTTCAGTTGGCAGAAATCATACACACTCAATAAAATAATTGTCATTTTTACCTCAAGCTAAGGTCAGCCTGTGCTGGATGTGGTTGATTGACATCTGGTAGGAAGTGGAGTATGTACCATGTCCAGGACCATATTAAATGCATTTTTACTATAGAAGCAAGGAAAACAACATGTTCTTTTAATGATGTGAACACATTTTGGAAGGAACACAGCCTGGAAAGGGTGGAGACCCAGGGAATACAAATTCAGCTGTGTTGTAATGCTCATAGGAATCAAAAGGTTCATTTCCATGCTGTACGGAGCACTCTGATTCCATCGTATTCAGGTCTGTGCTTTGTGTCACATTGACCTTGGCTGAACCCAGTTTGACAGTACAGGCTTGTCACATGGAGTAGTGGCTCAGGAGGTACAGGAGCACGGAGGGCACAGAAGGACAAGCAGCATGTGCCTTGCACAGCATGGCATCTCTCTGCTGTGGGCAACCAGACGCTCTCTCCTGCTGAGCACATGCTGCCCCCCACTGAGCAGACGGAGGCAGTGAACGGACAAAGTAATAATAATAATAATAATAATAATAATAATAATAATAATAATAATATAGAGAGATAGAAATGTATGTTACACAAAAACAGCATATATATATATATAAAATTTGGTTTGGTAAAAATATATATAATAATGATAGACCTTGATCAGAAATCACTTGGTGAACACTTGCTGAAGTGAAAAATAAATTGACAGGAGAAGTCAATAAGCGTGTTTTATAATAAAAGCAAAAGCATTTCCATAAACACACAATGTGATGAGGACGCACAAGAATGGGAGTTAACAGCTGCGTGGCCATAAAAAAACCACATGTTAGACTAATTGTCTTCAGTTTGCTAGGTAAGAAGGGCAATGTGTCAGGTCCAGGATCAGCAATGTTAATTAGCGATAAAAAGTCAGAGCGTACTGGATGACCAGGCTATCATATCAATGATTATTTTCCATGGTCATATTCTAGAACTTAAACTATGAAATACTAGCTCCAAGATATGAGACAAGTTTTTACACATGAATTGGCCTCCATATCAAAGCTAAAAATAGTCAAATGTCCAGACAGTGTAGTTTTACTTTTGAGTCAGTTATTGCTATGATCTCCCTCTCATATGCTGTCTTATTACCGCTATACACTTGATTTTACTTCCCATCATATATATATATATATTTCTTATTTTTGCTTCTCTTCTGAGTCAGTGCTTTGAGTGGCAGTTGAAAGATCAGGTGAGGTGACTAGAAATTACCGCCTGCCACCAGCAGGGTGCCATGAAAAAAAGAAGAAGACGAAAATAGCTCTACTTACAAGCTTCTGCCGAAGAGATAGAGAATTATTTCTGTCATAATGTATTTGTTTCGAGAAGTAGGCTAAGTCACATCCTTGATCTTTGATCTGGTGTAGAAACCATACTCTGTAAGGGGATTTTCTATGCATATATGCACACTATGCTATTTTTAACATGGATGAGACACACAGGTACAGACAATGGAGATATAAGGTCTAGAAGCTTGTTTATGTGTTTAGGCCACTGCATAAAGGAGAAATACATTTAGGTTTCAGCTGTGGAAAAAGAGCCAAAGAATGAACATCCATGTCTGTTTCATGTGACTGTGTAATGCTACCTTTCAAAAAGACCCAGATGTCTCTTTGTGTACTAATTCTGATAAACATGTTTGGAGAAAGCGCATTTTACATGATCCACGTGTCACATAGTTCAGCTCAAAAGCAGGTCTGTGAAATATAAAATTCCCAGTGCAGGATACTCAAAGTTATAGTCTTTAGAAGCAATATTTGTCATTTAATAATAATAATAATAATAATAATAATAATAATAATAATAATAATAATAAATAACATTCTATTGCATTTTAGATAGGTAGCAGAGAAATAAGGAGTTATTTACATGATATTATACAACAACACTGAACTCAGTGAATTCTCAAATTCGGTTAGTTAGAAGGTGTCGATTAATGCTGTGTTCAAATGTCTCCCTACTCACTATTCCCTTCATTAGACACTGTGGCCCCAATCAGACTACCATTAACTATCTCCTACCCTTTGGCCCTTCAGCTTTAGAAAATTAAGCTCCATTTTCATGAAACTCAAGCTACAAAGTGTCTGATATGAATTCATGACAATGATGAGTTGAGTAGAAGACTAATTTTCGTACTGTGTATGCGCACTTTTAAAGAACCCAGATGTTAATGAAATCCTCAAAGACATTTCATTTCATTACATTTTCTGAGCAACACATCCTCCACTATGTAGAGGAATATATATTTTTTTACAACAAAAAAGAAAAATGTTGATTGCATCCAACCCTGCGTGGCCATTTGCACTTGGTACTTTATACCGTAAGCAGGAAGGTAGTGTCATTGATAATACCCAGGGTCAAGCAGTCATTAACTGGCCTCTTTCCCAAAATGTCAGAGAGATTTGTATGCTTTGCCATGTTTTTTCAAGCGATTCATTATAAACTTTAGCTCAGTTGCTGCACCCTCATGTCATGTTTTTAAAAAGAAAAACTAAGTATTTGCAACACACATGCCAAAATTTTATTTTTCTCCCTCATAAATGCACTTGCTACAGTTCCTATTCTTAAACACTCACCCGTCCATATGGCATCAAAATGAACAACCAACCAAACACAAACTCATGTCAGTACAACTATGACATACTACAACACATATGACATACTACAACACAAACTATGATGCAGATATTTCCAGAAATTATACAGAATTTATACCTAAAGCCTCAAAAATGGAATCTTTCTTTTTCTGAATCTTTTTCTTTTTTTGGCTGTAAATGAACTGTTTATGATTATGAAGTTAAAAAAATGTGATCAAATTAATCCCAGTGTCCTACAGATGTTTATTCCCTCGAACCTCTGTGGGCACATATTTCTCTAGCTATTGGTCACCCAGCAGTCACAGTCTAGCTGCCTGCTGATGGGTATTCATGCTCCATGGTAGTTGTTATTTTAGAAAATCATGCTCATTTTCATTTTAGGACTCTTCCTGCTGGCAAACTATTACCACTCTCAATCCCTCAACCTCCAGGGTTGCGCCGTGACATAGATATCATTATAGCTCTACCCTTCTTCCAAGGCATGAAAATTACCCTGTTGGTTGTGAACTAATTTTCTAAATCCCTGCATCTGTTTATTTCCTGAAAACCCAAACTAAATGTCTTTAATTTATAACGTTCACTAATAGTCAGACTTTCTACTTGTATCATTTACAAACCGGATTCCAAAAAAGTTGGGACACTTAACAAATTGTGAATAAAAACTGAATGCAATGATGTGGAGAT
>JAQQZT010000020.1:10315187-10331047 GCA_030068275.1 Clarias platycephalus | reverse complement strand
ATAGTCCAGTCTGGAGGTCATGAATGCATGAACTAGCTTTTCTGCATCAGATACGGATAAGATGCTCCTAAGCTTGGTAATATTTCTAAGATGGAAAAAGGCTGTTTTTGTGATCTTGGAAATATGATTTTCAAAGGACTTAGTGGCTAGCACTGTCGTTTGGCACCTTCAGGGCTCGGGTTCAATTTCCACCTCGGGTTTATGTGCATGGAGTTTGCATGTTCTCCCTATGCTTCCTTGCACACCCCAAATACATGCAGATTAGGCTAATAGGCCCGTAGAGTATCCCAAATTGCCCGTAGAGTGTGAGTGTGTGTATGCAAGTGTGCACTGCATCCTCGTATACAGGATAAAGCAGTATAAACAATGAGTGAGTGAGTGATTGAGTGAGTGAGTGAGTGATAATTCTATATTTGTTCTGTTATAATTTAAATGTTTTTAGTATTAACACAATATTAAAAAATGCAAATTAAAAAATGCATTGAATAAGAGGGTGTTTCCTAACTTTTGACTGGTACTGGATATAATAATCATGCATACTATGATTGATTTTTAAAAAAAACTTGTAAACTATCTGTTTGTGTCTGTAAGCTTAAATCTCATTATTGACATTTGACTTTTAACAGTGCTAATAACAGCTATAAACTATCCTACTTTACTTTCTTAACATACAGTATACACAAACATATATTACATTATATTAGACATTATTTATATTTTTATATTAAGTGTGTAATGATAGCATTCATTTAAGTGATAACTGAATGACTGTCCTGTCTGGGTTTATAGACAGCAAGTAATCTCTTTAGTCAGTCAGGGTACACCTTCTTCACCTGGTCACTAGTATAGAATTATCTTTTAACAACTGTGGGCTGAGCTTTATTCTAACTACAACTACGTACTGTACCGTAGGTTGGGGGATTTTTCTACTGCCATCATGTAGGAAGAGGTTTGAGGGTTTTTTTTTGCTTTTGTGTGCATCATTGTCAACTTCTGAAACTCCTGGACCCAAACTCTACTGATGTGAACATTGTATTTTCACTTAACTGTTTCTCTTTATATGTTTCTCCTGATAACTTCAAACGCTATTAAAGTCTGTAAACTGGAAAAAGTTTGGCATATGAGAATCATACAAGAAATATATAAACAATGTAGTTAAACATTTTGTCTCAAGAGGTTAAATCTAATGTGGGCAAGTTACTGGAAGTCTGTAGAGTGAATACAGTAATGAGGATAGTCTTGGCAGCTAGACCAAAATAGATTTGGGGAGGTGCATTCTACTAGTAGACATAGTAGCAGAGTGAAGACCTGAGAGGCCCGCAATAAAAAAAATGTTGATGTATCAAAATATTTAAATTGAGGGCAGAATTTCCACTCAAGTATAAATACGTACGTTAAACAAAAATAAATAATGTTATTTCATGTTAAATATATTAAATAGAGGCTAGGGTGGTGTAGTGGTTGGCACTGTCGCCTTGCTCCTGCAGAGTGCCGGTCGGGCTCGATTCCCATCTCTGTGTGCCTGGAGTTTGCATGTTCTCCCCATGCTTGGTGGGTTTCCTCCGGGTACTCCAGTTTACTCCCACATTCCAAAGACATGCAGATTAGGTTAATTGGCGTTTCTAAATTGCCCGTAGTTTGTGTATGTGTGTGTGCCCTGCAATGGATTGGCACCCTGTCCAGGGTGTACCCCACCTCATGTCCTAAGTCTTCACAGACCCCCTGTGACCCTGAATAAAAGATAAAGTGATGTAGACGATGAGTGAGTTTATCAAATAGAATTCATTAATCAAATCAAATTTATTTATTTATAAGATCCATGTTAAGCTTTTTTTTAAGTGTGGAGAGAAAAAGTATATATAACCTATTTCTAATTTCTAAGAGGAATTTGTATGATAGAAAAATAAATTAGAACCCTATTCAAACAATTCAGGAAGGTTCTATTCATAAATTGTAGGGTAGAAAACAGGTTGACCAAAAAATAAAACTACAGATAAGACTAAGTAGAATGGCATGATAAGGCCACAGAGTACCTTGACAGTGAACTAGCATTTTGGTGAAAATCGAACACTTTTACTAAAAGTAGACATCACCCTGACCACAGATTTATGGGCATGCTTTTATGTAGAGGAAGTGGCAATGACAGGAAGATGAACAAAGAAACATACTAGAAAAGTAATCTGCATGCTGCATGCATCTCTACATAGCCCAGATACAGTGAGATTTTTAACCCAACTAAATATTTCTACCCATCTTGTGACGCTTGAGCAATTCATTGTGGAGGAGTAAATACTTTATCAGTGTAGTAATAATGTGATTAAAGTCTTATCCATGAATTTCTGTTATTTAGTAATTATATACAGTACATTGAATTATTTTAGAATTCCCCACTTCTTCTTTTATTAAGTGCACCACAGTGAAAATAGACACACATATGCACGCACGCAAAAACACACTCATATATCACACACATATACAGTACGCAAACACATATCACAAATATTAACACTCACTCACTCACATCTCTCTCTCACACGCAGGCAGAAACACACACATACACACATACGCCCACCCACGCACACATATCACAAATATGTTTATATACAGTTTATATAAAACATATCTCAGTAAGCTGGAATCTATGTTGAAGTTCTGTTGAACACTGAAGGTACATGTATGCATGCAACTATAAAATAAACCACAACACCCTAGATAAATTAGGGCATCCAAGCTAGTACTGTACACATAAGCAACATGTGGCGTGGCATGGCATGGGAGTTCTGCTGGACACTTCTTTGATCCATGCTACTACTTTTTTTCATTTTCATTTTCTATACCGCTTTATCCTATATTCAGGGTCGCGGGGGACCTGGAGCCTATCCCAGGAGACTTCGGGCACGAGGCAGGGTACACCCTGCCAATCCATCGCAGGGCCCATGCTACTACTGTTGTTTATAAATGGATTACGTCAAGCAATGCTGACAATATTTGAAAAATATGGCAAAATGGTGAGGGACCTTATTTTTCTCTTGGCCATGGGGATGGAAAGGGCCATGATGATGAAACTTCCTGTTTGTTGTTTGACTTATTGGGTTTCAGTAACAGGGTACCATGCCTTGTTGTATAATTATACAACAATGTATAATTATTGTTTGATATAATATAATTGGTGTGTAATCATTCAACAATGTATAATTATTATTGCTTAAATAAGTTTCATTTTCAAAATTTAAAAAAGTTTAAAATTTAAATGAATATTCACAACTAATTGACAAATATAACGATTTGACCATGCAATAATGTTTACCGTAACATTCATTTTTAAAATTAGCGTATGTGTCATACAGGAGAAAATTGTTGTTTTATTTTCTTTGCACATATTTTATGAATTTTCTGTGAAACCATACATTTTTATCAGGATCATTTCTTCCTAACCTGTATCACCACTGCACAACTGCACTTTGTACTGCGATAAAATAGTAAGTACATTTTACTTTAATCTTATTTAGTTTTTTATCTAAACCTTGTAATAGAATGTTTTACTTTATTCTCTACAAAAGATTATGAGCAAAAATTCACTTGAATATTTATTTTTACATGTTGGCCCTAATCCTTTGATGGTGTAGATCACTAAGCATTTTTTTTAATTCATGACCTCCTAAGCACTAGCCTAAAGGCTTTGCCCCTAAGCTTGTGTGTGTGTGTGTGTGTGTGTGCTCTGTAATATTGCCATCCTGACCAGGATGCACCCGCCTCATTCCATACGTCTCTAAATGATTGAGTGAGTTATGTATTTAACCTAAACTGTCACTGAGAATCATTTTGAATTCATGACCTACTTTTCTCCACAGTAAAATAAGTAACAACAAAAAAAAAATGACAAACTTGTTTCTTCAATAAAAGGTGTGCACTTTTTATCTTGCATTGTTAGCATGCACTGCTCTGTGAATTGCCTATTCATTGTTCATGTAGCACGTGCTTCACACTGTCGTGTATTTCTGTGTGTACTATATTACTGTACTGTTACGTGTTATTAACTATGGTCCTGAAGAGACACCGCAGTGCATTGCGAGTTGAAGAATGAAATAAATATAAATTTTGGGTCGATTTGAGACACACCCTTGAGACTGACGCAACACTGGAAAGTCATTTCAGTGAAGACCTTGCCGAGGAGCAGGAGCACGCGATAGGGGGGCGTGTCCAGGGGGGATTGTTACGTAGGGCCGCCGCGATTGGTCGTGGAGATTTTATCCTCCTTGACGTCAGCACACACCTCCCGCTCTGACAGCTTTGGCTGAAACCGAAGTCAATCCGGCAGGCAGGGGGAGGCTGGGGTGGATTTTTCCACTATAACACGACAGGAGAGTGAGAGAGAGAGAGAGTCCGCCGTACAGTTTAAGGTTTCCATCATTTCATAGTACATGTTTTTTTTGGGGGGCGGGGGGAAGCTGAATTTAGATTTTGAGGACTAAGAGAGAAATCTTGAACCGCTGGAAGGTTCCTTAGCGAGGATAGCCAACAGCTAGTTTCTGCACCAGTGTAATTACTGCTAGCTGGTAAATTAAGTTATTATTATTATTATTATTTTTAAATATATAAGTATACTTTAAGAAATTAAAGACGCCTCGACTGCCAGAGTGTGAAGACTGTTTTGGAGAAGGATGATGGACTTCGTTGCAGGCTGTTTGGGAGGTAGGTGTGCAGCGGGTTAGCTCGCGCCATACATTAACCTCACTTCCTTCAACAGTCATTTCACATCACATTAGCGCGCGCTCACCACTGAGCTCGCCAGCTAGTTAACAGGTTAGGGGTAAAGTTAGTCTGGTCAGAAACACGATATGACGGTGTATGTCTGGTTTTACATTCATCTATATTAAATATATCTATCTATCTATCTATCTATCTATCTATCTATCTATCTATGAGCAAGGTTCTGCTTTTGAAATCACCCTTGACATAACAACAATAATAATAATAATAATGTAATAATAACATGATTGTAAGATAACACTCCCAAGTTACTGTATACCCAAAACATTCTATAAGAAAAAAGGTTTGACAAGTTTCATTTTCCAAGTTTTAAAAAGAAATAAATTGCACATACGAGTTATGTATTTAAGGCAGCCTAGGGGTTAGCACTGTCGCCTTGCACCTCCAGGGTCGAGGGTTTGATTACCACATTGGATCTGCGTTTGCATGTTCTCTCCATGCTTGGTGGGTTTCCTCTCTCAAGTTTCCTTCCACAATCCAAAAACATGCAGATTAGGTTAACTGGTGTTCCCAAATTGCCTATAGTGTGAATGAGTGTGTGTGCCCTGCGATGGATTGGCACCCTGTCCAGGGTGTACCCTGCCTCGTGCCGTAAGTCTCCTGGGATAGGCTCCAGGCCTGTCTGAACCTTTATACAGGATAAAGTGGGATAGATGATGATTGAGTGAGTTATATATTTAACCCAAACTAGTGTAAAACTAGTGTTAAATGTCAACTTCTAATACAGACATAGATAGATAGATAGATAGATAGATAGATAGATAGATAGATGAAGTGTAATGCGTTGATGTGATCTGTAATCTGTTTTGCTTAAAGTAAATGCACCGTACATAATATAGTTGCATCCCCAAATGCACATGCTAGGAATACTGAAATCACATGCTGCTGCTGATTTTATCTATTTATTTACTTATTCATTTATTTCAATTTGTGATTTTTAATTGATCCAATTTCTGGATGTTTGGGTTCATTTGTATGTAGACAAGGTGAGATGTATTGTAGGTTTTTGAAGAGCCTGAACAATCATCTCAGCCTGTAAGTATCTGTACAATCCATCTTTTACCAAGAGACCATTTACAGGTGTTTAAGAAATAGCACTCGCTAGGAAGCCTTACTTTGCTGTTCAGTTATAGTTAGTTTTTTTAAGTATTTATATAGTGTCAGATTTGTCATTTTGTAGTAGGGCAATTTCATCAAAACCAAAACCATTTAAGTCAAAATGTTCTGTCTTTATAATCGATTCTTAAACCATATTTGTTGTTTTATTTGTGGCATTCAACAAAATATAACTATTTATCACACCACAAGTTGTATACATTAACAGATTTTATGTTCTTTATTTGATTCCTCAAAAGATAGTGAACCACATACAGTAAGTGTATTTGTTAAGCAGGTGAAATGAATCAAGCTAAAACATTCGTAAGGGAGCTCAAAACAATTATACATAAAGGTTAGCAGTTCTGATAAACTCAGTTATTTAAATAATTATTTTTGTATTTTTTCTCACACCCAACCCGTGTCCCGTGATTGTGGGAAATCTTTGGGAGTTGCTCAGAAATTTGGTCAGTGTTCAGGATGGCTTGCCGCAGCTCATAAGGAAAACACAGACCTTGGGGGGGAAAACAATAAGGTGGTTGTAACTTTGGAAGTTATTTGTAGGTGAATTATAAAGTTATAGTTATATATAGTTCATCAGTTTATAGTTGGTTTGGTTTGCATTTTTGTAATGGATCATAGAGTCCAAAAATATCCAGAATTTACATCCAGAATTCATCCACTATTTACAGATATTTACTTATGAATCTTCCTGAAATGTTGGGATGGGTATCACCTGGGAAAACCTTATATGATATTATCACAATACTGTACCATTGGTTGTTTCCCAACCAAATACAGCGTTAACTTAACTAGTCTGCGAGGCTATATTTTGAATTAGCATGTAGCAACAAAGTCCACTTTACCAGGGAGGATGAAATGATTTTAGGTAGACTGTTAAGCTAAATGCTTATTTGTCACTAGCTGTAGTGAAATAGATGACATGAAATATTTGCACCATCTACATTTAAATTTTAATAAGAAAGTTGAGAGGGTAACTAAAATACTGTAGGTCACTGGTAAGTGGCAAGTAGCATGAATGTAGCATGAATGAAGAACTCAAATTGAAAATTGGTTGCCTTTTTCAAATAGTTAGCTGATGTGAGAACAGTTTATGGTCATTTATACCAGGAAGATATAAATCACAAGATTAAAGTCACCTGAATTTTTCTTTTACAGAATAACACATGGCGGCACAGTGGTTAGCATTTTGGCCTTGCACCTTCAGGGTCGAGGGTTCGATTCCCACCTCGGTTCTCTGTGCGTAGAGTTTGCATGCTCTCCCAATGCTTGGTGTGTTTCCTCTGGGTACCTCGCTTTCCTCCCACTGTCCAAAGACATGCTAAGCTAATATAGTGATGAGTAAGGCATTTCTCAAATTGCACCCTTGAATCCTTGCGATACTGTACAGGATAAACAGTAAAGAGAGAGAGAGAATAGTAGATTATAGCTGTTGAAGAAAAACCTGTCTGTGGAAATTCTGTGAAAATGCAATTTGGGAAACACCCCAGGCCTGCATACATCTGTGTATTTTTCTTAGTAATTAACAAAAACACCTAATTTACATCTATCACGAGGGGCTTGACCTTGAGAGAGGATGATGGGCACCAAGTAGTTTAACTGTGTTGTTAATGTTAAGTTTAGTTTAGCTTTTGCATTTATCAATTGTTAACTGTCAAATGGTTTACTAGATAGCAAACTACCAAAGGAACACCAGCCTCTTTGTTAGCTACCTAGTGTCTCTATGACTGGGATTCCCATGCGCCAATAACAGTACAAACAGTTTCAGCCAATATTAATTGCCACATCTGTATTTGTAAAGCAATAATAGGCATTCATTCATTAAAGACCACAAGGCTCCCTACAGTATGTCATACATCTGTGTATCTTATAATGTAGTCACAGATAAAGCAGGCTATTCCTCATAAAGCACTAAAATCTTTAGTATTTATGGAAAAAAGTAAACTTAATTATGTCTCACTTCCTCCAGTGAAAAAGTAATTTCCTCTTTATGTCCAGTCAGGTGGAATGGTGGTTTAAATAACAGGCTTTTTTTTAGCAAGCTTTTTTTATTTTATTTTTACCAGCCAATATATTTAATACACTAGTGTATTTGCGTACTGTATTGTGAAATGGCTTATGTCAGTCGCAAGCAAGAACTGGGAGATTCCCGAGTTAGGTTTAAGGTCTAGTCTGTGAGAGGATTTCAGCTTAAAGTGCTGATATGTTAAATCTTATATATGGGGTTGTGGAGACTTGACTTGATACGTTTCTTGTGCTTAAAACACATACATGCCATATTGCTTGTCTTTACTTGTAATAGCATGGGCAGTGTAGGAACAGAGTAACTGATTACATTATTTTATAAATTAATAACTTCTTGTAAAATGTTGACTTTGGACAATGGACAATGATTAATGCCCAGATTGTTTGGGAGCAGACCATCTTGAGAAATCACAAATCAATGCAACACTACATCCCAAAAAATTGTCAGACTAAATTGTCATTTAGGGAAACTGGTTGAGCCTTGCCCTAACTTCATTATTATGCCCTTAGCATCATGCTTAATCAAGCAGGCTATGGAAATACTGCTGACTAACAATTACCGTTCCTTTGGCACTCCTTCTGGTGACTGCAGAAAGGAACAAAAAGTTGGCTCCATCACTGTGCTGTTTCATCGGGAACAGCATTGCGCAGAAACTCCCAGCAACAGGAAGCGCAATCTCCTTAACAATGTTGGACAAAGATAGGTTTACTTTCAGTGCTGAAACATGAGTCTGCTCTGACGTAGAGCATTGATAGTCTGCCATCAGAACGTTGTGGTGATTAGAATGTAATGCACATTTAAAAATTCACTACGCCTGTACATATACTAGCTGTTGCAGATGCAGAATTACTAAAGCTGAGCTGCATCTGATAGAGACACAGATTGCCTGGGTAGAGAAAAAGAAGATGAAGTCATGCACATGAGTAAGTGTGGCATAGAAATGCATACAAAATGTATGACCCAATCGTGAATGTGGATTACATCCCGAATATGGTGTCCACTTGATATAATCATCCTTGTGTAACTGGTACAGAAATACAGACAACACTTCTGCAGGCTTTAACAAGTTTTTAAAACCATAATGGGAAATTTGTTATAGTTATAGTTAATACTCAATAACAGTCGTGATCAGTGTGCAATTTTGGATACAACATTACTTAAGAACACAGTGTTATGGTGCTATACTGTACTTTATTGTACTGTTTACACTACATAGATTGGTTTTGCCCCACCTGAAAGTGCATTCTTTTTGGAGTATGTGCACAAGCAACCAGCCACATGATCTGCCACGTAACCTGCACATCGGCCAGTTAACAGCAAGTATAAATCAGACTTCATCTGACACAATCATCATACCCTGAAAATTAACTTGGCAGTATTTAATGGCTATAGAACTTGTAGTATCACTGGAGTCATGACAAGAACAGACAATAGCAAATAAGATTTCATATTCCCCACGCCGATATATATAAAACGAAAACAAACGCAGCCGACCGCTTGACCGTTCAGGAGCGAGTTAAGGTCGCAGCACGCTACGAAAGAGTGTGTTTGTTTTTCTTGTTTTCTGAGTTCTTGTTTTCCTGACATTACAAATCAATCACCTCTATATGCACATTGTATACATTTAATTCATGTCTGAAAGATGTATTTCTACATTTCTGTTGCTCTGAAACATGGATGATTGCTTTCATAGCAGAATAGCAGACACTTTTTGGTGAGCTTTGTGCCCCAGGGTGTCCACATAGTGTAAGCAATTTGCCTTTTGCAAATAAAATTCCAAAGTAAGCAAAAAATATCTGGTGACAGTTGTGGGATTGTTTCTTTAGATATGTAGGTGGCTAGATAAGTTTAAAGAAAGAAAGAAAGAAAGAAAAAAATTAGTTACTTGTAAAAAGAAAAAAAGTGTTTGAAGCAAACCCAGAAACTCGTTAACCAAAAACTCAGGGCAGGACTTCTAGAACTGCGACTGAGTATCGTTCAGAAATTTTCAATGTCAGAACTGAATCATGACCTTGACTTGGATACCGGTCCTTGAAAAGTACCAATACCAAGAGAAAATTAAATTTTAAACGTTACATACTGTATATTTAGTTGTATTTTCAGCAACTTGGCATTTTGCCTCTCAAAGCAGTTTCCCAACATCATAAAACTCATTTATTACAAATCGACGTTACATAATATCAATTACTAAATGCAACAAAAGCCAGAATCTACTTGGGAAACTTGATCTTATCATATGACTGCTGTACTTTCTTAAGCACCAGTTGAGTTCATCATTTGATTTCGCCATCTGTCTCTATAGCCGGAAGCTAAAGCTGCACCCAAACAATGTCTAAATTACTTGGTTACTGGCACCACATCTATTTTAGTACAGTTAAATTTAGTAAACAACTGGTACACGTTGGCCAGAATTTTAGTTTGTTAAATGTTATTGCTAAATATCAGCCATACTGCCATATTGGATTAAGGAAAATCCAGTTGTGGAAATTTTGAAGTTTTGTAATCTTAGATTGACTTGAATGATAAGAGGAAGATGGCTGTTGTTTGTTCTTCTTTCCATCGGACACAGCGTGACTTTCTGCTCATAACTTTAGTCCAAGCTTAGCCATTCAGGTTGTCGTGTTGGTGGTATTGGCAGCAATCTATTTTTGGTATGTTTTGCACCGCAGCCTAATAAAATGATCAGTGATGTTAAAACAGAGCCATTAGAGAATGATCATTAGAGAATTTTTATACGTGCTGTATGGTACACATTGTAATCAAGCCTCTCAAAATGCGCACACACTCATGAGCCCCGTCTTTGGGCGTCCAAAATGCTTATTGTCTTGCTGATTCTGATGAGTTTTACAGATAAAAACTCAGTACCATGGTACCATATTCCACCACATACTGTACATATATAGTTGCTGTACATAATCTCAAGACTGATTGTACTGACCAGTCCATACTACTGAAACAAATGATGTAGTATGCAGGACGTCCTCAACCACCAATTGAGGTTATCTTTTGATTTTGTTATCTGACTTGCCATTAGCCAAACAATATCTAATGTTACTTGGTGGTCTCAGTTTAAGTTACTGGCACGACACCACGTCTTAGTAAAGTTAAATTTATTAAACATCTAATACAAGTTGGTCAAATTATTGTTGGCTAAACTATACCTGCTACAATCCCAGCCATAGTGCCGTCCTCTGTAATACTGGATAAGGGTAAATCCAGGGGTGGAATTTTTGACATTTTGTAAAATTAGGCAAACTTGGATGATAAGAGGAAGATGGGGGTTGTTTGTTCTTCTTTCAGTTAAACACAGCATGACTTTCTGCTCATAAATTTTAGTCCATGCACATTCATTAATTATTGTTTCATTAAGTTGTCGTGTTGCTGGTATCAGCAGCAATTTCCTTTTTGTATGTTTTGTATCCTGCTCTACGTAAATCATCAGTGATGATAAAACAGAGCCATGCTTTTGATTGATTGGAAAGTGTATTTTCTTTTTATGCGCACACATGATCCCCAATTCTGGTTGTTGTAATAAGTGTCCTGAATGCTTATTGGCTCGCTGATGCTGATGAGATTTACTCTTAGGTATTAAAGTTTATTAACAAATGACAATACATTTATCAAAGTACAGTATGGTACCCAGCACTAACCTCTGGCATAATTCATAGATACTGCTGAGACACCTTGGTACCATATTCCCAACCATATGGTTGTTCACAATGACTACAAAAATTAATAATCTACTCCACGCTGGTGCAGGACTCACACACTCTGCTGAAAAGTCCACACTAGTGAAACATACTGTATAATGTAGTACTCAGGATGGTAATATATCTTGTATCCAAGAACCATAGATTTCTTGAAAAGTTATGTCTACAGTATGTGTATGTGTGTCAGATATAATATGAAAAAGAGTAGGGATGATGTTACCGTATGTCTTGAAGATATATTTGTGATATATTTCTGTTGCTGTGAATTACAAATTGGTGTAACAACAAGCAATATAGGATAAGCAATTTGCATTTTGCCTATAAAAAGCTCCTGAAACATTGAAACAGTTTTAGCTCAAGGTACAGTCGAGGTAAAGGGCTAGCTCTGATTCTCTACTCATAGGGAGAGCATACAACATGTTTAGAGCATCTAAACATCATGTTTCTTTTCTTTTTCTTCCATTTCCTAGTGTTCTTTGTATGCAGAATTGTTTCTGTCTTTTGGATTTACAGTGTTTTCTTTTAAATATTTGTCATATTTAAATTTGGATTGATATCATCAAACAAATTATTACCAGTTATCACAAACGTTTGATTGCAGTTGTTGGTGCCAAGAAGGCTGCAAAACCAGTTATTAGGTTTAGGGGGCAATTACTTTTTCACAGGGTTGGACAGCTTTTTTTTTTTTTTTTTTTTAAAGCATTTTGTATGTACTCTGGTTGTCTTTGTGTAATTTCATACAAAAATTTGTTTGATAATATAAATGTGACAAATATTAAAAATTAAATAAACAGGAAGGGGCGAACACTTTTTCACGGCACTGTAACTTCTTTAATCTAATCTACTGTAATCTATTGCTTTATTTTGTTGTTGTGATGATTGAAAAGACATTAACAGTAACTAGGATTGTGAATGATTAAGCAGATGAAAGTAAAGAGTAATGTTGCTGTACTGCAGTCCGATTTTAAGGCTCATCATTTCAACAGCATGCAATGAACTGACTAATAAACAAATCTTGAAAGTACACAGAATAGCCACTTCCTACCTGATCCAGATCTAATCCTGTAAAACAGACAGGTATCCACACTGTATCCAATTTACTTTACAGATTAATAAACACTCCCACCATGTACATTTGTCAAGACACTTAAAACACACAGTCGAGTGCCATACATTTTCTTTACGATGTTCGTTTAATTACACCAAATTGTGTTTCTACTATTCAGGTGCTGCTGGGGTTCTAGTAGGACATCCTTTTGACACTGTAAAGGTGAGTGCATTGGTCTGGTTTTTGGTTATTATTTTCCATTATATAAGTAAATCTTTGTCTGCTTTGTAATACGGAATTAACAAACATTTGTGAGCAGACAAGAAATTCTCCCTCAGGCTTTTAATGAGCATTGAATTTAAGGGTGGTTCTGTCTTTACAGTTAGTATGTATGTATATGTGTTAAAGTTAAACATTTTCTCAGTTTAAATACTTTATTACAATAAAATATATTAAAAGGCTAACTTAATTAATGTAAATTACTACTATGTCTTAAGAATATATCTTGTGCACCAATTGCCCTAAGGCTAAACACACTTAAAAAAAAATTTTTTTGTAGTACTTCTATAGCACTGTGTTTTGTTTTTCACAGGTCCGGCTTCAAGTGCAAAATGTCAGCAAGCCTCTGTACAGGGGAACCTTTCACTGTTTCCAGTCCATCATACGGCAAGAATCAGTCAGTACCGTTTTCTTTGTTTGCGTAATTAAAATCAGCAGCATCAAAGAATTTTGCTGATCATTCGGAACCTGATAAACTATTTTGCTGATAGGAAATACCTACCTTGGTGTTATTTATAATAATGTTAATGTTAAGAATCTAGTTTTATATCACAATAGCTTAGGACAGTACCAATGCCATGATGATGATATTATGCCATAACTGCTATTCTTTCCTTACAGATTTTGGGTCTGTATAAAGGCATTGGTTCTCCTATGATGGGCCTGACTTTCATCAATGCCATCGTATTCGGTGTGCAAGGCAACACAATGCGTCTGCTGCAAAAAGACACTCTAACAAACCAGTTTCTAGCAGGATCAGCCGCTGGAGCTATCCAGTGTGTTATTTGCTGTCCAATGGAACTGGCGAAGACACGCATGCAGATGCAAGGTACTGGTGAAAAGAAGTCCACTCGTAAGATGTACAAAAACTCGTTAGACTGCCTGGTACGGATATACCAGCGCGAGGGCCTGCGAGGCGTCAACAGGGGCATGGTAACCACCTTCATCCGCGAGACTCCAGCCTTCGGTATATACTTCCTAGTCTATGATGTACTAACACGCACACTTGGCTGTGAGCCTAATGACAGATACATGATCCCTAAACTGATGTTTGCTGGTGGTATGTCAGGCATTGCCTCATGGCTTTCTACATATCCAGTGGATGTGATTAAGTCCCGACTGCAGGCAGACGGCGTTGGAGGCAAGTTCCAGTACAGTGGAATTATGGATTGTACACGCAAAAGCTTAAAGCAAGAGGGCTGGCGTGTGTTTACAAGAGGCCTGACATCCACTCTGCTCCGAGCCTTTCCTGTCAATGCAGCTACTTTCGCTACCGTAACACTCTTCCTCATGAATGTACGGCGAGAGGAAGCGCCGCAAGATTGTGAAGCTGACCCACAGCACCATGCTGCATTACCGCAGCAAGCACAGCCTACCAGCTTGTAACAGTCTCGAGTTTATGATAAGGCTGAGCAGCGTCTGCCCTCTGTTGGTGGATTATTGCACCCAGTCTGAAAATCTGTAGAAAGCAAGAATGAATGCATTTGCATATATTTTTTTATTTTATGAGTAGAACGGTTCGTAACGAAGGGATTTTGATTGTAGCTGTTGAAATAGTTTTCTTCCTTTTACGAAATACCAGTCGGCAGGAATCTGACTTTTAATACTGCTGTCTAGATCTACTGTCTTTTTTTACACTGCGTAAGTATGAGTACTGCTGCTGATGCTGATATTGCACAAAGCAAGAAAGGGGCAACTGCTGTAGTGAAAGGAATCCACCGTGTCCTGCTACTGAATTCATGGCCGTAAATGATCATGAATTAATATGTAAAAACTACGTTTTGAGGTAAAGTAGTCCATAAACAAATGTGAAATACAGATGGTATAGTGCACTTTAGGGTACATCCTTAGTTGTGAAAGCTGCAGAGACACTTTTTTAAGTGACTATAGAACATAGGCTTGTAAAAATAGCAATGTCTTTCATTTCCATAGTGTAAAATTGCTAACTCATTTTGTCACTTTTCCAAAGCAAGATTCTATGTACTGTATTTACTCTCGCAATCTAGTGCTATTTTTTTAGCGTCAATACTGATAATAATTACAAAATAATGTTAGATTAGTTACCTGTGCTGGTTTCCTAGAATTCGGGTAGCTTATAGTATGTTGAAGTAATTAAGCTGTAGAAAATTTAAATCTCACCATAATACCATACGTTCTGTGATCTAATGCATGTGAAAGAACAGGATTTCTAAAGAAACTGGAAATAAAAGAATTCATGTCTTTTTCATGCAACAGATTTCACAGATTGTCTTTACCATTCAAAATGGATGCAGTATTTTGTATAGTCTGTATTATTTGTACTTGAGACTTCTGATCTCGTTAGATAACCATGGTTACTGTGGTAACAGCACGTTTCTTTTTGTTGTTGTTTTTTTCCCTTTTAAATCAATACAACATTGTTATGCTCTGTGTAAGAAGAAAATATTGGGTCTGGTCTAACTGAAGCCTGTTTTAAGCCTCAGTACCACTGTACAAAAAGATTTTATTTCTTATACTACAGTATATGTACATGACAAAGCTTATCCAAAGCCTGTTGGAGCTGTATGTGTGAGTCAGTGAGATTGGAGACTGTTAAAGGCAGATTTGATCATTATGTTGACAATGTTGGTTCTTAAAATGTACTTAAGAAACCCATTTATTGCTGTAAGTCTGCTATTGTGTGCAAACTCATTCAATTTGTAATTACTTGTATGTTGTACTTTATGTACAATTGTTACATTCCATTAAAGCTTGAGCTTTAAAATTTGAAATCAGTCTGATTTATTTTAGCGTGAAGGAATATATATATATATATATATATATAATATAATTATTATATACACTACCGTTCAAAGGTTTGGGGTCACTTGCAAATTTCTTTGTTTTTGTTTAGTGATTTATTTTCTACATTCTACAACAATACTGGGGATTT
>JAQQZT010000020.1:10299485-10315087 GCA_030068275.1 Clarias platycephalus | reverse complement strand
CATTCCTTTACAATGTAGAAAGAAATAAAAATCAGGAACCATCATAGAGTTAGAAAGTGACCCCAAACTTTTGAACGCTAGTGTACATATTTATGAAAACACATTTATGAAATTACCCACTTTTTTGAACAAGTTGCTGCAAAAATGAGATTTCGGTTGATGTTTTTAGAACCAGGTTGCTTACATGATTAATATAATGTTTAAGTATAATTAATATATCATTTGATTTAAGTGTTTTTGCTGAGCATTACTGAATGGCAGAGAAGTTGAAGTAGATAGTGTAGGGTTTCATTCAGGAGGGAAGTAAGTTGCGTTTTATGCTGATTCATCAACAAAAAAAGAAAAACAAAGGATAATCATACAGAGTGACACTAAAATGGGTCAATTTCATGTTTACTTCAATAAAACTAATGAAGTACAATTGGTATAATTTTTATGACATGAATTGCAAATTTATTTATTTTTATTTTTTATTTTTTTAATTTAAGTGAAGAAAAAAAGATCAATATCTCATTGCTTGGTTATAATTAAAATGTGGTTGAATGTAAAATGCATTCAATTCAGTTTCAGAAAAACATACATTTAAAACCTTTTTTTTTCTTTTTTAAATCAGCAATAATTTCACATGATGTAGTCTAAACTAATCTCAGGTAGCAATACATTGAGCGATACTCATACTGTATGTTGGATCTTGCTTGCTGCTACTCATCCTGGGATTTTTTACCAGGCACACCATCCCTAGTTTTTGCACGTAGCTTGTTCACCTGGGATTCGGCAATATCCGCACGCTCCTCTGCCTCTTCAAGCTCATGCTGTAGTTTCCTCAACTTGGCCAAGTTGGAATTTGCTTGCTCTTCTGCCTCTTCAGCTGAACGCTTGTAGGACTTCACTTTAAGCTGTAGCTTGTCAACCAAATCTTGAAGTCTTGCCATATTCTTGCGATCTTCTTCAGTCTGGTAGGTGAGCTCCTTAATGCGGCGCTCATACTTGCGAATCCCTTTAATAGATTCTGTACCTCGTTTTTGCTCTGCCTCCAATTCATTCTCAAGATCACGGATGCGAGCTTCTAGTTTCTGAACCTGTTTCTTTCCACCCTTCATAGCTATTTGTTCTGCTTCATCGAGCCGGTGCTGCAAGTCTTTAATCGTTTGCTCCATGTTTTTCTTCATTCTCTCAAGATGAGCACTGGTATCTTGCTCTTTCTTTAGCTCCTCTGCCATCATAGCTGCATCAGTTATTGCCTTTTTTGCTTTCTCCTCTGCATTTCTGTTCTCTTGTACCAGCTCTTCCATCTCACCCTGTAGCTGTAGTAAATCTGCCTCATGCTTCTTCTTTTGGTTGATCAGACTAGTGTTTTGAGAATGCAGTAGCTGCATCCTCTCTGTTGCATCTATAAGTTCCTGCTCAGCCAGTTTGCGCCCCCTCTCAGTTTGCTCCAGTATTGCCCTTAGCTCTTCGAGCTCTGCTTGAAGGAGGTTATTTCTTCGTTCTACCAGAGCAACATTCTCTTTGAGATCTTCATTACTATGAGCAGAATCATCCAATTGAAGCTGAGTATCCTTCAGATATGCCTGGACAATCTTCAGTTGTTTCTGTGCATCAGCTGCTTGTCTGTTGGCTTGATTTAGCTGGATTTCCATCTCATTTAAGTCTCCCTCCATCTTTTTCTTAACCCTTAATGCTTCATTGCGGCTTCTTGTTTCTGCCTCAAGAGAACTTTGTAAATTTTCCACCATTCTTTGGTAGTTCCTCTTTGCCTGCTCCATCTCCTCATCCTTTTCTGCCACCTTTCTTTCCATGTCTGCCTTTACCTGATTGAACTCAAGTTGGGCACGAAGGATCTTGCTTTCCTCATGCTCTACAGAGGCCTCAGCTTCCTCTAATGCAGATTGCAGCTCTGATTTCTCTTGCTCTAGTTGTTTCCGAAGTTTCTCCAGCTCATGAACACTCTTACCCCCTTCTCCAAGCTGATCTGTTAGGTCTGATATTTCTTCTTGCAGATTCTTGTTCT
The DNA here is from genome assembly GCA_030068275.1 of Clarias platycephalus. Lineage (NCBI taxonomy): Eukaryota > Metazoa > Chordata > Actinopteri > Siluriformes > Clariidae > Clarias > Clarias platycephalus. The sequence goes on along the minus strand of JAQQZT010000020.1, from coordinate 10,313,076 downwards.
CCCTTTTGATAGTCTCAAGTTGATCAAGAGATTCTTCATAAGCATTTTTAAGTTTGAACAGTTCAGTACTTAGGTTTCGTGCTTCCTTCTGTGATGCTTCCAGCTCACACTGTGACTCTTCATACTTCTGCTTCCACTCTGCTATGACTTTATCGAAGGTTCGTTGTTTCTTGTCCAGTGCAGCGGACGCAGCATTTGAGCGCTCAAGATCAAGCATAAGATCTTCTATCTCATTTTGCAGACGGTGTTTAGTTTTTTCAAGAGAGGAGCACTTTGCATTAACTGCTTCCACTGCTTCTTCTGCCTCTTGGAGCCTTTGAACAAGTTTTTTCTTGGCCTCTTCCAATTCCTCTGTCCTCTGAATGCCATCTGTCTCATATTTAGCTCTCCATGTTGCAACTTCAGTATTTGCCTTGGAAAGTGCTCGCTGAAGCTCTGCTTTAGCCTCCTGCTCCTCCTCAAACTGCTCTCGCAGCAAATCACAGTCATGACGAGAAGACTGCACTGCATGAGCAAGTGCATTTTTTGCTTTGACTTCTTCTTCAAGTTGCCTTCTCATGTCATCTAACTGTTGGGAGTAGGAACTTTTTCCTCTTGTGAGTTGAGAGATCAGGCATTCTTTTTCCTCCAGTTGCCGTCCGAGTTCCCCATTTTCAGTTAGCAACTTGGCTCTTTGTGTTGAGAAGTCATGAAGAGCCCTCTGAGCCTCTTCAGCCTTGGACTTATGTTCATGCATCTGATCCTCCAAGGAACGGGATGTCTTTTCAAGATTTACCTTGGCTTTCACAATGCTCTCCATGTTTGAGGCCAAGTCATCCATTTCCAACTTCAGCTCTGTCTTCTCTTTTTCTAATTTTTGCTTTACTCGTTGTAGATTGTCAATTTGTTCACTGAGTTCAGCCACACTATCAGCATGCTTTTTTCTCAGAGCAGCAGAAGTGGCTTCATGCTGTAAGGTAGATTCCTCAAGATCCCTGCGTAACTTCTGAAATTCAGCTTCTCTTTTCTTGTTTAGCTCCACTTGGACAGATGTGGCTCCACCTGCTTCCTCAAGTCGTTCACTAATGTCTTCTAACTCACGAGAGAGATCACTTCGCTGTTTTTCCACCTTTGCTCGGGCTGCACGTTCTGCCTCTATCTCTTCCTCCAGCTCTTCTATACGAGCTTGATTTTCTTTTAACTTTTTTTGGAGTTGCACTCCTGCCATTTGCTCATCCTCAATCTTTGCATTCAGTTGGTTTATTTCAAAGTCTTTCTTCTTCAGTTTCTCCTCTTGCTGTTGCTTATCATTCTCCAAATCCATTATATTCTCTTGAACTAATTTGAGGTCTCCCTCCAATTTTCTCTTGGCACGTTCAAGATCCATCCTAATCTTTTTTTCTTGTTCTAGAGACCCTTCAAGATCATCCACCTGCTGCTCCAGCTTAGCTTTAGCTTTTGTCAGTGTGTTTGCTTTATCTTCTTCACTCTGAAGGTCATCTAGCGTTTGCTGCTGAGCCTCCTGTAGAGCTTTTTTCTCTTTCGTGAGCTTCAATATGATCTCATCTTGGGAGGCCATTTCCTCAGTGAGGTTTTTCACTTTATTCTCAGTAGCATGTTTCTCTTTTTCAACCTTGGCTAGAGTTAGCTCAAGATCATCAATGTCTTTCTTTAGCTCAGAGCATTCATCTTCCAGCTTACGCTTTTTGGCTGTGAGCTCAGCATTCATCTCTTCTTCATCTTCAATCCGCTCAGTCATTTCTTTAAGTTTTGCTTCAAGTTGGATTTTGCTCTTTATCAGCTGTTCACAGCGCTCTTCAGCATCTGTCAGTGTATCTTGTTCTGCCTGCACCTGGAGAAGCAAATCATTCTTTTCTTGAAGAAGTGTGACCATTTTCTCCTCTAACTCTTTTCTTCGGCATTCAGATTTATCAAGAGCCTCTTTTATTTTGTTGAATTCATCTTTCATATTTGCCATCTCTTTTTCAGCCTCAGCACTCTTGAGAAGAGGCTTTATTTTAAAGAACAATTTCATCCAAGGCCAGTTTTTCACACTCAGGAAGGAGCGAAGGTTCCACTGAATAACCATTAGTGCATCTCTGCGTTCTACTAATTTTTGATATTCTGCTCTCATTAGCAAAGCACGGGCATTAGCTTGTATTCTGGTAATGATACGGGCAAGTTGCTCGTCTCTCATTTCTTCCAGTAAACCCAGCAGACCAGCTTTGAAAAAAACTTTTGTGTGACCAAACTTGTACTGTGTATGGTCAATGTCAAGTGATCCCAGGAGCTTCTCAGCACTCTTTTTGTTTTCAATGAACTGGCCTTCTGGGATAGCAGATGCATTCAAAATTCTGTACCTCTGTTTGAAATCACCGTAGAGGACCCTGTTTGGAAAACCTTTCCTGCAAATTCTGATACCCTCCAGGACCCCATTACAGCGAAGCTGGTGCATCACAAGACAGTTGTCCATAATTCCAGGAGTCTTGCTCTCATTGGGAATCAAACAGCGAACAAAATGTGGATGAGTAGTTTTGAGATTGGTCATCAGTTTGTTAAGATTTTCTCTGTGCAGGGCAGACACAGTCTGAAAGGATGAACCTTTCTTTTTACCCCCTTTTCCTCCCGATTCAGCTGCACCTGCGTAGCTGGAAAAAAGTTGGCTTAGAAGCTTGAGAGATGATTTTTGATACAGCCCAACCACTGTTTCATTCAGTGGATCTTTGTTCTTAACAAGCCAGCCTCCAATATTGTAATCAACAGTGCCAGCATAGTGAACCAGTGCAAAGTGAGCATCTGCCTTGCCTTTGATAGCACGTGGCTTCTGGAACATGCTTGATTTGCCCAAATGATTATCATAAAGCTTTGCCTTGAATGTCTGGTCACTGGCCTTTGGAAACATGCACTCTTCTTCAAGGATAGACATTATCCCAAGAGGCTTCTCGATCAGATCAATGCAGGCTTGCAAGTCCATCCCAAAGTCAATGAACTCCCAGTCTATTCCTTCTTTTTTGTACTCCTCTTGCTCTAAGACAAACATGTGGTGGTTGAAAAACTGTTGCAGTTTTTCATTTGTGAAATTAATGCAGAGCTGCTCAAATGTGTTGAAATCAAAGATTTCAAATCCAGCTATATCCAACACACCGATGAAATATTGTCGATGCTGCTTTGTGTCTAAGGACTGGTTAATTCTCACAACCATCCAGTTAAACATCTTTTCATACACTGACTTTGCCAGTGCGCCAATTGAATAGTACACTTGATCAACACCTTGACCTTTTGTGACGTATTCATTTCCTACTTTAACCCTTGGATGGCAGAGTCCTTTTAGAAGATCAGCAGAGTTCAGCCCCATTAGGTAGGCTGACTTGTCAGCAGCTTCTGTACCGTCTGGTTCTGCCTGTTCTTCACGCTGTTTTTGCTTGAATTTCATGTTGCCATAATGCATGATAGCTCCTATGAGTTTGTAGACTCCCATCTTTTCATCTGGGGTGAAGCCAAGCACATCAAAGGCATTATCAGTGGCCATTAGCTCCTCGCTATCATTAATGGACGGAACAGTTACTTCTCCTTGGGAGATGTAAGAGTAATCATATGGATTGTTTGTAATCAGCAGCACATCCAGCAGCTCAGGCTTTGCATTAGTCAGTATCTGGTAAAAGATGTGATAGTTCCTTTCTGCCTTTAGCTGGAAGGTCACACGTGATTTTTCGAGCAGGTATGTTTCAATGTCAGCAGAGGAAAGTTTACCACTTGTTCCAAAATGAATGCGAATGAACTTTCCGAAGCGAGATGAATTGTCATTTCTCAATGTTTTGGCATTTCCAAAAGCCTCCAATGCAGGGTTGGCCTGGATGATTTGATCTTCCAGTGTCCCTTTGTTAGAGTCCTTCTTACCTCCACTTGCTCCACCAGCAGCTGCAATACTTGCAAAATACTGGATTACTCTTTTGGTGTTAACAGTCTTCCCAGCACCAGATTCTCCAGTGATGAGGATGGACTGATTTTCCCTGTCCGTTAGCATGTATTGATAAGCATTATCTGAGATTGAAAAGATATGTGGAGGAGCTTCAGATCTTTTCTTACCCCGGTAGGCCGCAACTACTTCTGCATCATAGACAGGTAGCCATTTATAAGGGTTGACTGTTACACAAAACAGTCCCGAGTAGGTATAAATCATCCATGCTGCATAGCGCTCTTTGAGGTTAAACAGCACTGCAGGCTCATGTAGGAAGGTGAACATTGCCATATCTTCGATTTTATCGAATTTAGGTGGGTTCTGGGGATGAACATCTGTTTCTTTAACAGTTACCGTCCTTCCATCTTCTGTCTTCACAGTTGCCTTTCCGTCCTCCTTGCTGATGATTAGTCCTTTGACATATTCCACTTTTTCATCCACTACAAAGCATTCAGTTTTGATGTCAAAAGGTCTAGTTTGAGCTTCAAGTCGTTCTTTATCCGACTTCCTCAAGAAAGGAGCTGCTTTCCCAAATTCTGCCATAATAGCATCACCCATTGTGAGCTCTTGATTTCCACAGACGCTATGAGAATTGGTGGACAGCGTTCAAAGCTTTGGTCGGGATCAGGAACTGTAGTGCACTGGTTCTGCACTCTCTTTATAAATGATTACTAAGTACCAAATAAGGACATGTCTGCAGGCATTGGAAAAAATAGGACAAGTTTATCAAGGCTTTAAGTGGTGTGAGGGGCAAGAAAAAGACCTTTAGGTGATACTGTCCTTATTAGGACAGCTCTCACCTCTTCCATAGTCTCATCTGGTCAATCAATTGTCAGCTCCACTGGTAGATCTATGAATCTTAATTTTTACAGTTTGTTTTTTTGTAAATTGATTATGTTTATAGCTCACTCATGTGCATGTATGCATATAATAATAAACACTGGTTGGGCATTTAGATGGCCATAGCAAAAACAGTCAGGACTTTAGTACAGTTTAAACCAGATATTTGTGTACTGTTTATCTTGACATGCCAGAAACCACTTAATTTATCAAAGGTTCCTCTGATGGATTCCACTGACACCCCTTACAGCTATCATGGTACAGACTGTCCTACCCCATGCTTGAACACCCCTCTCAAAATAGCATATAACTGTCAGCCATGACTTCTTATTCCATAGTTCCTCTGACATGAAAATCTCACACAAAAGCACTCAATGCTGTGCTGATTTAAATGCATGAAAAATTATAAATAAAAATGTCTAACAGCTTTTTTTTTAGCAGTTTAGCGTGCGCTTTTATGATGGCAAATTGGCAGATTTGGTAATATACTTATATGGTATAAGTACAAACTTGTAACTCTATAACAAGTACAAAAGTTGTCATTATGTCTTCAGTATTGATTTAGTTAAAATCTGCTGTAAAGAATCACATTTTAAATTGCAAAAAACGACTAATATTTCAACACAACTATGTAATTGTACAGGATATACAGAATCATGCTCTATTTCTATTGCTTTCCCCTTTACAAAGTTGAATAATTTAATGATTAACATACATACAGTATTATCTCGCAAAGTTCCCAAGAGGCCTTTGGGCCTTAGATATTCTGTACTAAATATCCAGGCCATGTTTCCTATCAATAATTAACTTATGCATGCACAGGACCACCATTTCATGTGTTTTAATAATATACCACTTTATGGAATGATGACTCCAGACTAACACTGTTAACAAGAACCATATACTGATTCAGCATGGAATGACGTATAATTAACACTGAATTATTTCTTTAAATCTGATAGAAAAAAATATAATGTAGAATACATTTAACTTTGAAATTCAACTGAACATTTCCTTGCCATTTCAATTTACATAATATTTAAAACTATTTACAGTATATATTTAACAATTATGCATTAACAATAGTGTTGTTGCCAAAATGTGTTGTTATAATAATAAGTGCTTTAATTAAAAAAAAAAAAAAAAAAACTGTGAGCAGATGAACTTATATACCCATTACTATGAGTAATAAAAGAGACATATTATCAAGTAAATTATGTATTCATTGTTTCAAAATGGTTTGTACTAATACATGCCATTTTTATTTAGGACACCAGGTATTTTAAGGAAGCCCTGATGTAAGACATTAAGGGCATTAGTGGCTTGGCTTGGTTTCAAACTTGCTGTGCCATGCTACGGGTTTGATTCCCCAAACCTAGGCCCTGGATGCGGGGCATCCTTAGTGCCAGTCCCAAGCCTGGATAAAAATAAGAGGGTTGTGTGGGAAAGGCCATTAGTGTAAAAGTTAAATGTGCACATGGTTTTTGTTACAATTAAATTATTATTGTTTTTCCATGAGCCAATTCCATGGCTCTAGTTGGCAAGTTTGAAAAATAAAAATAAAAATAATAAAAAAGTGAAAACACAGATTCCATTTGAAAATACTGACCATGGAGGCCAGGAGACTGACAAGCAGAAGGAGTTCACATTCATGTTCATAGTTTTTTGTTTGTTTTGGTTCTTTTTTGTCTCATGTACTGTATGCAGTGCTGCTGTTCTGCTCAGCAGCGAGACATGCGTTTCCGGTACTGCTCCACAAGAGGCACTAGACACCGAGGGGAACCACTTTGCAGCAGAAAAGGGTGCTTGAGCAGATCAGCTGCACTTGGTCTCTCCAGAGGGTCCTTTGTCAACATGGATTCCAAAAAGTCCCTCAGTACTGGCAAGATCTGTCGAAGATTGGGAAAAGGTTTATAATAATGAAATCCCTTGACAGCATTAAAAAAAAAGAGCTTCCATTAGAGTAAATTGGAGTACCTCACAGTATGTGCTTTATTAATGGTTTAATAAGTGGATGTGGAAATATTACATATGTATTTTCAGTGTCAACAACTTGTATTGTGAAGAATGTATTTTTAGTCAAGAGACCATTCTACTATAGTTTTATTTACTATATATTATAAATATTGTAAGGAAAATATTTTATATCACAAGTTATGTTCTTGCCTTGTGTGTGTTTCTGACAGAAGGTGCTGGTTCATCTCTCAGTCTCTTCATAGCAGCTATTGGTGTGTCACTGAAATATGGAGGCTCTCCATCCACCATCTCCACCACCATAATGCCCAGAGACCACACATCCACCTACACACACACACACACACACACACACACACACACACACACACACACACACACACACACACACACACGTTTAATGCAGGATTTAGTCATTTTGCTTTTCATTCAACCATCGTCATCTTCCTAAAAAGTGTGGAAAATAATGCATTTAACCTAAAATGTATCAATGAAGTGTTTTCCCATGAAAAAGCAACCAGTTCCTCTGTCCACACCCCCAAAACCTCAGCTCTTCATCCAAGAGAGTAGAAAATAACTCAGGAGATAAGAGATGGGTATTAGCTGTCAGTGTCAAAACATAGGTTCCAGACCCTGGTTTAATAATAGTCACTGACAGACATGGTGCTGATAACATGACCAGATCACAGGGAAAAGTTGTTTCCTACATACAGTATTAGCATGAAAAGATAATCTGGAGGTGTATAATACAGCACAAATGAAGGAACCACTTTACCTTTTTTTTTTTTTTTTCAACTTAAAAAAACAAAATCTAATTGGTTAGTACAATTTCTTTACCTCTGTGCCATATGGGGTTTTGGAGATGACCTCTGGAGCCATCCAGTACGGCGTTCCAACTAGGGACTTCCTCTTTGGAATATCTTTGCTGATCTGAGCACAGAATCCAAAGTCTGATAGCTTTATCTTGGGGAAGGGAAAAAAAAAATATATATATATAACTTTGCTTGTTTGTTCTTCTGATATTTTTTGATGGAAAAGAAACAGTGATATGCGCAGACATTTGTCAGCATCGTCCATTAAAAGCTACACTTACTCTCCCATCCAGTGTTAGTAATATGGAGTCACTCTTGATGTCTCGATGGATGACTCCTTGTGCATGGAGATAGGCTAGAGCCTGTAGGACAGCGTCACACACTGTCGCTATCTGCTCCTCTGTCAACCTGATTGTACAAGTGCGCGCACGTGCACCCACAAACACACAAACAGTGAACGAGAGATCTATTAGCTAGGACAGGTACTGTACAGTATCTCCACCATAAAATACAAAACTTCTCCCTAATACTGTCCTCAGGGGAGTGTAAAGTAATGTGAAGATGAATGGGTGTGAGTAGCTAAGTTAATCTACTGTATGTACAGTACTGTTGTAATCTTGTTTTTCTGCTTAGTCCAGTTTGAGTAACAAGGGCTTCAAATTGCAGTCTTTGCACAGCCAATAAGAATCAAGCCATGGAACTATAGGCATTACTATATATTTAAAATACCTTACATAGCCTTCAATACTACGAACAAATACTATCATTTTCTCTGAGCACAAATGTGATTAATTCTAGAGTACATTCAGTTCTAAAACATTTTTTTAAATAATGTCCTGGACAAGTAAACAGGTTTATTTGTATTCTACACCAAGCTGCACCTTAATACAGCAATTAAACCCAGTCTATTTTATTTATATCGGTTACTCGACTGGTGGTGCTCACTGCATATTTTATGAGCTACACATCCCACACAGGTGCAATTACTGACGATAGTATTTCTGTTTCACTGCTGATCAGATATTATTCATCTGATGGACAGTTCTTAGAATAGCAGTGACACTGTCATTGTTTCAAAAAAAAGTTGACAAAAGTTCCTGTTATTATTTAAATACATTCACTAGGCTAATTTTCTCTGTAAATAATTTTGTGCATGTAAAAAAAGTCAATTTATGCACCAGTGTCAGTTTTAGATCTGTGGATACTGATTGCTGGATTTTTTTATTTTTATGGTATGGACATATACAAGAAATAAGCACACTATGACATCAATGTCACTGATTTGCCTGTAACGGTCCACCATGCAAACAATATTCATGCTTCTATATACAGTAGTATGCGACGGAGTGTTAGGGCCAAGATGGGATAAAAAAAAAAGACTTGGAAGGGGAGGGGCAGGGAATTTCCGATTTTAAAACCCCAATGTTTTGAGATAAAAACACGAAAGTTTCAAGATGTAAACTCAGAGGTTTCGAGATGTAAACTCAAAAGTTTTGTGTTTCAAACTCGAAAATCTGTGGGGTTTTTTTCTATCAAGGAAGTACCGCCTATACACTTTAGAAGGTTAGGCAGACATCACTTGTTTTGCATTATGCCTGAAGTGGAAGATCTAATCAAACTTTACTTTTCCCTTGGCTTGAATAACAAGGAAATACTTATTATTTTAGGCCAGAATCACCAGATCATCATAAGCATCCGGACTTTGAAAAGACATTGCTGTAAGTTGAACCTATTTCGAAGAAAACACCATACTGACTGTTTATTAGGAACTACAAAGCAATGGACAGATCCAAGGTTATTGCTGGTTACATAAATTTTTTCTCCCGAATTTTTTTTTTTTTCCTTGAAACTTTCAAGTTTTTTTCTTGAAAATGTTCAGTTATTTTTCTCAAAATTTTCGAGTTTCCATCTCGAAACTTTAGATTTTTTAACTCTGAAATTCCCTGCCCCTCCCCTTCCAAGTCTTTTTTTTTTTTTTTTTAGTATACTCCATAATGCTACGTCGTAGGGTAGTAGGCATAATCTTATAGCAGGCATTTCTTCAGGTCTGTGTGGACCCAAAGCTCTTAAAATACAATCCATCATTTTATTTGTCTCTCACCTAGTTTCAGATACTACGTTAGTTAAAGCGCCACCCTGCAAGTACTCCATTATGACCCAAAGTTCCTCCTCCACTAGAGCACTCTTGTACATCTCAACCACATTCTTGTGCCTGTAGTCTCTCATGATAACCACCTAAAAAATAAAAATTTCAAAAATATTAAAAGCTAATTCATGAAATGTAAAGTTATCTTCTCTCAACATTTAACATTTCTCAACAAACAATTTCATTGCATTCACATCATGTTCACAGGACAAAACCAGTTAGGACTGTAATTAAAAACATGACATAAAGAAGCATTTGTCACATTTTTCATATTAGAGTGAGGAAAGAACAATGACATACTTCATTAAAGAGGAGCTCTCTCCTTTGCTGTCTCCTCAGATCCATCATCTTCACTGCTACTTGTTTGCCGCTATGTTTTTCCCGTGCGATACAGACGACTCCGGTTGAGCCTTCACCGATTTTCACAAAGTTCTCCAAATAGGTGCGGGGATCCCCTTTGTCCACCACCATTTGCAGAGCAGCCTTGAATTGTGCATGAGTGACCGCAGGCTGCTCACAAATTATGGGTGATTGCTCTTCAGTCCTTAGAGTGGGAGAGCAAGCCCCAGGGACGTAAGTGGCCGGGGAGCCTGTAGGTGAGGGCCGAGGCTGGGAAGGACTGTCCTGTATAGAGGGGACTGGGGCATTAATTGAAGATATGGCTGTTGAATTGTTGGAAGACTGTGGGTGAGAGTGGGTGTCATATGTGGATTTCGGACTGCTTGTCCCATTGGGTCTTGAGATTGCTGGAGAACCTCCAGAGTTTGTCTATAATAAAGCAAGGGAGAAGTGATAGCTTCATATAGCGCTCAAAAACCAACAACAAAGACTAAGTGAAAAAAACTATATGATTTTTATTTCAACATTCTGATTCACTTACTGCTACTTTAAATTTGACATCAACTTACGATCTTACCTTCAAGTTAAAAGTCGAATATGGCCTCCTAGGTGTCATCAGAGAATTTGTCCTTGGTTTGATCTTTGACTCTTGACTTATTGTAGGAGTATTGTAGAGGCAGGACATGGGTCTTTGGTTAGTCTTACTGACTCTCTGAGCCATGCTAGGATCATAAGGTCTCTCGCTGTGAGCATATTTGCCTTCTTCACCTACTCCTGTTAAACCTAAAATGTCCCTTGGCATGAGCTGTGGCCTCTCCGTGGATGCCAAACTGACTTCAATTATTGACCTGGCTCTTGGGGGCAGCCCATTAGGTTGGAAAGTGGCACTATTTTTGGCACCTGGTCGAGGACCTCCGCTCTCATTGTAGACCTGTTGCACCCAGTCCTTTACAGACTGGCTATTTTTCTGTCTATTATCATTAAGTTCCTGATATTGATATGTTTCCCCCTCAATGAGCTCACCAAGGCCTCCCAAGGACTTTGCTCGTTTTCGAAGTGATGGACTAGTCCTCCTGAGTGAGTTGGAGCTGGTAACAGAAAGCTTGGTCATTTCAGCGATTGCTGATGCAATGTAGTCACCATGTCCTATAAAACTGCCCCGCACAATTTCCTGTGTGAAGGGAGCAAAAATATTATTATTAATTCTACTATAAACTGGAGAAGGCAGCAAAAGTTTTCCAAAACCACATACCGTAACTTCAGAATGAATATGTAAAAGCAATTTCACTTACTGCATACACTGATCAGCCATAACAGGAAACTTTTGAACATATTATGCCCAATAATGTATACAGTAGGTTCCCCTTGTGCCAAACAAAACAGGTCTGACCCTTCAAGGCATGACTCCACAAGACCTCTGGGGATGTGCTGTGGTGTCTGGCACCAAGACGTTAGCAGCACTTCATGTAAGTCCTCTAGGTTGCAACGTGGGTCCTCCATGGATCGTACTTGTTTGTCCAACACATCCCTTATATTCTTTATTGGACTAAGATCTAGGGAATTTAGAGGCCAGATCCACAACCTTGAACTCTTTGCCTGCTTAGCCCCATACGTAGGAAAATATGATGCACTGAGTGTTGTAATACCTTTCTATCATATCCAGCTTTAATTGTTTTTTGCAATTTGTGCTGCATTGAGTTTTCTGTAGGATTGGACCAGACAGATTGGCCTTTGGTCCCCATAGGCATAAATGAATCTTGGGTGTCCATGATCCTGTCACCAGTTTACTGGTATATAATTGATAATCAGAGGTGTAAATGTTATGTCTGATCAGTGTATATTGATGATTATTTTCATTAGCATACTGAACTACTATAATTAGATACTAAAGATTAGATCCAAAGACTCTCCTGTTTTCACTAAGATGCAAAATGCCAAAGAGCCAATCCATTTACAGATTTACAGTACATATCATACAGTACCACAAGATGGTTAAAGCAGGAATTAACATGTAGTCAGAGTAACTTTGGTTCTTTCCTTAGATAGCCTTCTCTATTTTGAACAAGCCGAAGCTTCCATAAAGCTGCGGGTTCAATTAAGAGGCGATGAAAAGAGGTGTTTCTTTCTCATAATTATGTATTAAAGAAATGTAGTTTTTAAATGAAGTTATTAATCTACCTTGACTTACTAGCTACCATCCTTATTTCTAAACTGAGGAAAACATTTATGTTTTATGCATGATTTTCCATTTGGAATCTGCCAAACTCATATACATCATATACACATATACATCGAATATACTCAAAAAATAAAAAACACAATTTATGGCAAGCAGACAAAAGTGATTAAAAGAAATCATGTTAGCCAAATCATTTCTTTTGTTTTTGTATCTGAATAGTAGTTTACTTGTTGGTAACATATACAGTACTGTAAGTGGCCAATGATATCATGACTACTTCAAGTAATTGCGATCATTGCTTCTTTTTTTTGGTGTTTGAATTTTAAATGGCAGTTTTCTAGAGAGATATAGGCTTATACATAGGTTTCTTTGTTTCTTGTGTCTTTTTGTATGTAGTCACCATATGAAGCCATTTAGGATGAGGAATCTTTTGGAAGAGGGCTTATAATATAAAAGAAGAGGAAGAAGAAGAAGAAAAGGAAAGGAAAGAACGAAAGAAAGAAAGCAGTCAATTGACTTTAAACTGACTCTATGACATGATTAAAATAACTTATTGTAATTCTGCCTTTTCTTTTAACCTTTTATACAAATAAAAACTGTGCAAATGTTCATTTTGTTTGTGGTAGGATACAATTCTATGCTCATTAGAACTCAAATGCATTCAAACACTACAATTACAAAAAGTGTTCATTCTAGCGTACACAAGATCGTAGTAAGAAACCCTAAAGTGTGTATAAAAGTGTGCTTTTGTTTGAACTTTATTTACAACACAGAAGAGTTATTCTCCATTTAAAGCACGGTATCACAAGCATTTCAAGCTCTCTTCAAGCTGTGAGAGATAACAATGTTTTTGCATCAAAGTGAGTTAAATTTAATTTCTTTTGTTTCGTTTTTACCTTTGTGTGTGTGATATAAGCTTGTGTACTTATGTTTAAATACTTTTAAAATACTTTTATGTTTTAATTATGAAAGCGGAATCAAGTTATTGTTATAGGAAGCTTTTGACAACTGTCTTTTGGACAAAACATAGGGAGACCATTTAAATATCATAAAGGGGACTTTAAGTCCTGAAACATATGTACTGTAATTGTATATGTATCTACTCTATGTGCACATAAAAAAACCCTAATCAGCAGATTGTATACAATATTACAATAGTATGGTTTAGTACTGTTATAATTTACTATCATGTAGCAATAAAATAATCTATTTGTCATCCCACAGGGAAGTTGATTTTTTCCTGCCTTAATTTTCAGCAACTTATCCCTGAGCTCATTTCTCACTCATTCACTCATCTTCTATACCGCTTTATCCTGTATTCAGGGTCGCGGGGACCTGGAGCCTATCCCAGGAGACTTAGGGCA
>JAQQZT010000020.1:10281686-10299385 GCA_030068275.1 Clarias platycephalus | reverse complement strand
AACCGGAGTACCCGGAGGAAACCCACCAAGCACGGGGAGAACATGCACACAGAGACGGGAATCGAGCCTGGCCGGGGATCGAACCCGGACCCTGGAGGTGCAAGGTGACAGTTCTAACCACTACACCACCGTGCCGCCCAAGCTCATTCCTCCTGAAACATAATCCTTGAAAGATTTACAAAGCACAATCTACTCAGCAGATAGTATAATAGTATGGTTTAGTACTGTTATAATTTACTATCATGTAGCAGTAAAATAATCTATTGTATTGACATCCCACAGGGAGGGAAGTTGATTTACAGTACGTAGCTCATTCTGTCTTTTTGCCATGCATTTTTTTTTCTGCCTTAATTTTTGGCAACTTATCCCCGAGCTCGTTTTTCCTGAAACATAATCCTTGAAATATGAGTTTACAAAGCACGTTTTGTAACTTTGTATCTATTACAACACCTGGAGACCAGAGGAAATAAAAAAATGTGTCATGTGTCAAAACAACATTATATATTTTCTTCCCAATCGTGACACTTAGTTTCCGCAGTGTGAGTTTAGCCCAGATTTTCTCTAGTTAATCATGGAGGCAAGAAAACTTGCCTTTCAGGTTCGTCAATTTAGTGCTTTATTTTCTGTCTGCCTTATCAGTTTCTCTTGACTACTTGGATGCTTTTTCCTTCATGTTTCATAAAGTAATATAAATTAAATAAAAAAATAAAAATAAAATTAGCACAACCTACAGTACATATTAACGTTTAGATAATAATAATAATAATAATAATAATAATAATAATAATAATAATTTAAAAGTCAGTACATATACAGTGATTGGATGAATATTCATTGAATAGAATAAAATGGAATATAATTGTTTAGAAGGTTTACTGTGACTGGTATTACAGTTATATATTATCTTTTTAAAAAGAAGCACAATGTTGTTCTTTGACATTAACAGATGTAGTACATTTCCCTTATAAACAAACAGAAAATGAATTCTTATTTTACACACACACTCAATCATGTCTGCACATTTTCTTAATGACCAAAAAAAAAAAACATGTACCTTCTGCTTACGCTGCACATACGTGATGTTCGAGGGATCCACCAAAGGCTTGGGTCTCTTTAGTGTTTCTATTACGCTTTGCCATTGTGGTGGTAGTCCTACAAAACAACCCCGGGCAGCATCATAAGACGTGTGCACCCGGTGCTCAAAGTTCTTGGGTGCCGAGATCTCAATCTTCCTTTTCTTCTTCTTTTTCCTCTGGAACATTTTAAAAGCCTTGGGGAGACAGAAGTAAATGCTGCATTTCATCTTCACAAAAACACGACAAGACTGGAAACTCACACCAGCTTGACACTGACAATTGACAACACCTTACAACTACTACGTCAGAGGAAAAAAAAATAATCTCAATGAAAAACAATGCAGCCTAGGTGAACACGCAGTTCTTGAATTCATGAAGGAGGTGGAGAGAAAATGACACACACCCAGAATGAAACGCAATCCTCTGAACCTGAAGTCTGTGGTCTATAAAATAAACAGCATTAATAAGTTATGTTTTAGGTTGGGTTTGTTAGACAAAGCACATGATGCCTGTTCAGAGTTTCCTTTTGCTACGCAGCTGTTAACACTGTGCTAGACCGCCGCTAATGGAGTTAGGCGTACCATGACCTTGAATACCAATAAAAATCGACACTGCCCTCAAATCTTCCACTGGTAAAATCAATCGCTTGCCTGCAACGAGAACACGTTTCAGTCAGTTCCTGACTGATTACATTCCTGATTTCTTACAACCGCTTGTAATTATTGGCAGTGTTCTTATCCCAACCCAAAATAAATGAACAGATGATGCTGTCAAGCAACTTTACCCGAGTACAAATGTAAAGGCAAGTGATAGTGAAAAGTTAAAGTGAATGTATGAATCATGAACTGATTTCTTACATTTTAGAATAACTTTGTAAAGTCTATGTTAGTAAGATGGGAGAATGCAACACCAGTGTGCATTTTGGCTCAATGCGTACTGAGCAATCCTTTAGGTTGGAAAGTTTATTTAAATAGTGCTCACATCGTCTAAAGTAATGACAGATTCTTTAGCCATTTCACAGAAGAGTGTAACATGTTGGTATACTGTGTCCATAACTGAATAATATCTCCAGGCTGTATCCGTGTTGAAGTAGGCCAGTCAATATTTACTCACAAGTGAACATCAAATAGTGCAGGATGATGAGGCCATAAAGCCACACAGGATCCGAGATAAAAGGCATTAGGAAGAAAAGCCTGAACGAAACCTGAGTTACTTCTAATACATAAAACAGCATACATTTTGTAAACTCTTGATAGTTGAATCTAAATTGTGTAGTTTGTGGATATAAATAATAACCATGCAAAAAAAAAAATACATATCTTACGCTATAAAAGTCCATATATTATGAAAGGCCTATTGTCAAACCTACATACACACCAAATGTACCCATAACAAATTTTTACCTTGGTATAGGTACCATAGTACCGTGGTATTTTTGACACTACCATAGTACTTATTTGCTTGTATACTCCAGGTACCATACTACGGTATACAGTATGGTTCTACCATGTACTGTCATATGTTACTATCAAACTATTAGGATACTGTCAAAAATGTTATACAAGTTTATGTACCATAATAATAATATTTACAGTGGTTCTTATTGGGGACCACAGTGTCTACCAATGTTCAGAAAATAATGTGGTACTGCCTGTACTATACCATATACTGTACTATACCAGTAGTATGTACTGTACAAACATACCATATTAGATATCTGCTATACTTTCTTAGCCACTGTGGTACCCAATAAGTACCACAGGATTCACTAAGTACTATGTATTAAGCTATGCTGGTACCATAACACCTCTGTCCTCTGCAACTGCTGACTCATCCCTGTGCTGAACTGGACTCCATGATAATTGGACAACTTCTGATATATTGAACTTCCAGCAGCCTAACACATATGATGACGGTATATAATTCCTGTTATCCGTTATCACCCAAATGAGGATGGGTTCCCTGTTGAGTCCGGTTTCTCTCAAGGTTTCTTCCTATTGCCATCTCATGGAGTTTTTCCTTACCATAAATAAATATAAATCAATCAGAAAAAATATACAGTGTGATGATCTGTGAACTAAATTTCAACATTAGTTATGTGCCAAAAGAAAATGTTCTCACTCATTATATCACACTACACAACTTTGTACACTTAGACTGAAAGGTTGATACATGCGGTTGTTACATTTTCTCCCTTTGAGTTTGGGTACTGACCCCAATTATATTTATTTAATTCATTAATTTTCAGCACCGACTTCCAGCATCCTGATTAGCATCTGGATGGATCTGGATATGAAGTGGAAATACAATCTTTTTGGGAACAATGCACCTACTGGTACTGTATGTATGAACCTCATTGAAATCCACATAGACCTGGGAAAAATGTGAAATGACACAAGCATTAACCCACTGGGTTCAATTCCTGCCTCGAGGACTGTGTGCATGGAGTTTGGTAGGTTTTCCCTGGGTACTCCAGTTTCCTGCCACAGTTCAAAGATATGCAGAATACTGTAGGTTAATTGGTGTTTCCAAATTGCCCCTAGTAAGTGTGTATGTTCTGTAATGGATTGGCACCCCATCCAGGGTGTACCTTACCTCATGCTACACACCCCACACTCTATCCCACCCATGATTTGCTCTAAATCATTCAGGAATATTTTTTATCTTAAGGCATTTCTGATTATTATAAATATACCTACACTTGTTGTCCACTTTATTGGGAACACCTGTCCACCTGAACATTCAAGCGGTTATCTGAACAGGCGGTAGCAGCACAATTAAAAAATCAAAGTCAACAGCTTCAGTTGATTTTTATATCAAGCATCAACATGAAGAAAAAGTGTAGTCTCTCTGGGACTCTGATCGTGGCATGAATGTTGGTACCTGAAAGGGTGGTTTGACTATTTCATAAAATGCTTAACTCTTAATTTCACGGACAACAGACGCTAGAGGTTCCACAGTATTGTGTGGGACAAAGAAGTTCCGTGGACCTCTGTTGATGAGCATGAGCAAAGAAAAATGGCCAGATTAGTTTAAGATACCAATATGGATATAATAACTCATATAACTACTCTTTTCAAAAGCGATGCAAAAGTGATACAATACACATCTCAAGATGGATGGGCTACAACAGCATATGATCACATTGGGTTACACTCCAATCTAAATCAAAGTACTATAATCGCTGTTGAAACACTGTAAGAGCTGTGAACAGAAGATCATTTCTTTTGCCCCAGTTTGGTCTTTCCATCACTCAGGTTGACTTTGGTTTCAGAACTTTTGACATTCAACTTAATATTTCTTTGCAAATTTCAGTCAGAGTTGTTGAAACACATATGAATGTTAATATCAGGAAATGTAAGGTGAAAATTTTATCTATTAATCTTTCAATCTTAAGCTCAAATATTGTATATAGCAGGGGGAAAAAAATGTTCTTACTATTTCAATATTTTTAATGGGGACTATATAAATTTAAGGCTTTAAGGGAGGAAAACGGAATAGCAATACCATAAAGACTTACCTCTATGTTCCTGTTGGCCTCAGGTGTTAATTATTGATGGAAGGTTTTAACTTTTTACATCATTAGGCCATTATGCTTTTCTAGCTGTAATCGAACCAGTCATCTAAAAGGCAAAAGTGCATTGGATAAGCAATTGGATCTCCCCTGTTGCAAAAAATGACAAAAACCATCCTGTCTGTAAAACCACCATCCTTACCATCCCGTTTATATTAATAATGTTGTGTATTATGTTATATTTGTCATGAAAATGAAATATTAAAACTCTCTATGTATGATCATCTACGAACTATAAATAACGGTGATTAGCCAATCAGAATTCAAAATTGTAACGCGCTGCTCAAGCTCACGCGAGTTTGTGTCATTTTTTGCGCTGTTCGCATTTTCGCAACAGCCAAGAGAACAGTTCAAGCTCAGCTTTTGACAGATTTCAAAAAGAAGAGAATTGAAGGTACAATATGATACATATGCACAAATCCTGACGCGATGAAAACAAAGAATTCAGAACACATTTTTCAAAATGACTGACAGCTTTAATGATGGTAAAAGTCGTGTTCCTCATTCTCAATTTAAAGAACAGGTTTAGTTTTTTCATTAGACTTTGTGGCTTCAAAGATCAAAGATTTGATGATTTGTGTGAGTATGTGTGTGTGTGTGAGAGAGAGAGAGAGAGAATAAATTATTTCATTACTAATGTTTATGTAGATTTTTTTATTCTACTCTTATAATCCTCCCCAGATGAAAACCATAAAAAGGATCAAATGAGTTTTGACAATTGCATGTTTTTTTGTTTCGATGGCTCCAAGTTAATTTAATTAAGTTTACATTTTGTTAATTAAATTGTTCTTTAAAATTTGACATATTTTGCCATCATTTTTGTATGGTTAGTTGTAGGACATCGTCATCGCCATTTTTACACAAGAATTTAACACAGATACCTGATCTTAACCCCAATGACGTTCTTTGACATGTGCTGTAGAAGACGCGCACATATAATTTGTGATATCATATTCATGTAAATTAATTCATGAATTCCTGAATTCCTTCGCTAAGTGGTTGGAACAGTTGCCTTGCACCTCTAGGATCCAGGTTTAATTCCCGCCTCGGGTCTGTGTGCACGGATTTTGCATTTTCTTCCTGTATTTGGAGAGTTTCCTTTGGGTGCACTGGTTTCCTCCCACAATCCAAAGACCCAAACTGTGAGTTTGTGTAGACTGCAAAGGACTGGCACCCAGTCCAGGCTGTACCCCGCCATGTGCCCTAGGTATCCTGGGAAAGCTTCAGACCCCCGTGACCCCTGTATACAGGATAAGCGGTATAGACGATGACTGAGTGAGTAAATCAAACATTCATCTGTTGGATTTGTGCACAAGCTGAAATACAGTAATGTTCTCAATACATTTTGCAAATATGTTATTCGTGTTAGCTAGGCTCAAATGTAGTTAAAAAAAACGTAAACAATATTTTTGTTACAAAACACACACACACACACTTAGCAGGTTACTTGCTAATGCATTCATATTACATCATACATCAGAATCACAATAAACTGATGCTTATCCCGGGAACACAGGGCATGAGACAGGATTAGACCTCAAACAGGATGCCTGTGCATCACAGGCCACATTCACACACTGACTAACTGACAGGGATTTTTCCACTCAATCCAAAAGATCAGCTGTGTCTGTGCAGAACTTTATACACAAGACCAAGCGTGTTAAGATTACATTCATTTATAAGTAGGCTTTTCTTTCTATTTAAACATTACATTTGCCAAATAACCGGCCAAAAGAATCTATTTAATAAACAAATATACATAACCTTAACACTTTCAAGTTAAAATATGCTATGCTAAACCAGTGGCGTTTTGTTTCGATTCCCGCCTCGGGGTCTGCGTGCAGGAGTTTGCATGTTCTCCACGTGTTGATAGGTTTCCTCCCACAGTCCAAAGACATGCAGATTAGGCTAATTGACATTCCCAAATTGCCCGTAGTGTGTGAATGAGTGTGTGCGTATGTGTTCTGCGATGAATTGGCATGCTGTCCTAAGTGTACCCCACTTTGTGCCCTAAATCTCCTGGGATAAGTTCCAGGCCCCCTATGACCCTCCATACAGGATAAAGTGGTATAGGCGATATGAGTGAGTTACACCAGTTTACACAGGTTCTTCTTATGTTTAACTGTTGGATATCTTATTGCCATAGAGCTGGTATAACAAACCAAAATGAGCACTCAAGATAAACGTAATATACTGAATCACGCGGCGGTTATGACTCCTGATGAATCTATGCTTCAGCAGCCAAACTGGTTCAGCCTCACATATCTACAAACAAGTTGTGGATCATTCTTTCTCTCTCTCCTGATTTGAACCCTACTGTAAACCTCAGATTTGAATCGGTTAGGGCTCTCAACATGAACAGAATACAATGTAGAGACTTGAGAAGTTCTACATGAAGGAGTGGTCGAGGACAACTGTACTACAGTCTTCAGCTTTTTAGACATTACATGAAAAGGTTTAAGTGGTATTATCAAGGGTTCATTGAATAGCAATTCTAAATAAAACCATTCTTTAAAAAAAAAAAAAACATTATCTATAAAAAATAAAAGAAAGGTTTTGTCTGTGCATTGCTCAGAACTATAATATCTTTACATTACATACAGTACATTGAAACCAGTCTCAGAAAAATTTCAGTCAGTATGAAACTTTGCCAGTCCTTCGGTATTTGCCTGAAGTTAAATCTGCACCATAAATCAAATTAAAATGTTAAGTAGAGATGACCTTATAAGCAGTTACAGTATGTGCTAGATTACATCAAAGCATCCAGCACTTTTTCCTTCGAAGTGGGCGTGGCTACGTATACGCGTCACTCAACAGCACCAAATAATGTCGATTGTACTGATTCAAATAATTAATAATCGGAATAATCAATATATACACAGAGCAAAGCACAAAGCTCCCAAATCATCACAACACACAAACATGTGACACAGCATGACTTACACCAAAAATAAAGTAAACTACCTGTATGAAAACTGAACCTCCAAAAAACAATAAATAGAGTAGATCACTCACTCATCGTCATTACCACTTAATCCTGTATTCAGGGTCGGAGAGGGCCTGGAGCCTATCCCAGGAGACTTAGGGCACATGGCAGGGTACACCCTGGACAGAGCGCCAATCCATCGCAGGGCACACACACATACACAACGGGCAATTTGAGAACACCAATTAACCTAACCTACATGTCTTTGGACTGTGGGAGGAAACCGGAGTACCCAGAGGAAACCCACCAAGAACATGCAAACTCCATACACACAGAAACGGGAATCGAGCCTGGCCGGGAATCGAACCCAGACCCTGGAGGTGCAAGGCGACAGTGCTAACCACTTCACTACCAGAATATGTTTATTCTTCTTGTTGGAAGTTTATAACCAGTTTGTCTCATATGTTCCAAAACCATAATTCTAATAACAAGCAGTAGTGTAAAGTGTCATTATGAGATAAAACATGCGTCATTAGAGCAAACATGGCCGCAGCAGTTCGAAGTCAGGGCACGTAAAATACCTGAACTTAGAGCACATTGTTATGCGCCAAATCAAAATGTTGAGTAAAAATGATATTATGAACAGTTATGTGTCAGATTTAATAATCTACTTTAAACTAAGCTATTGATAAGCTAATTGCTCAATGTAAACAAATACCTGGACAGGAAACTTCACAAAAACTTCAAAGTTGTTTCGACGTTTTATCAAAGATTCTACTAATATCAAGGCTGATTTAACAAAGACATAGTAGCTGCTTGCTGATCAGCTATATACAAGTCCAGTCTAGTTAATTCATAGAGACAAGTGAGGACTATCTGTTATAAAAGGTTAGATTTCCATTAGACCACAAAAGGACACCTACAGTATGTGAATTTCAGCTGGAAAGGCACTCAAGTGGATCAATTCAAATTAAAACTCTCTCTGTCATACATACATCTAACCAAACTGCAAACGCGCTGTAAATATCTGCTCCACGTCCTGGTAAGTCAGAATATTTCAGACATTGTCCCAAAAGAATTAAAAGTACATCACCGAGGTAAAAAAATAAAATAATTTTCACCAGTCCTAACCAGCACTTTAAATAAAAAAAGTGGAAAAGCATAAAACAAAGAAAAGATCGCCTGCTGTGTCACTATCTTTCCCGCATCTCGTTCTTTCCATGAAATTCAGTCACATGACCATCCCACTTGGAGATTTTTGCCTTACTAGCTTTTGTTCAAGAGGTTTTCGGCCATCCGTTCCCTCTTGAAACTTCTAACTTCTTAACCTGAATAATAAAACCAAGAGACGAAAAAAGGGGGAAAACCTTACCTTTCTGCCTAGATGTGACAAACGAGCTTCAAGATAATTCGACAAAAGACATTCACACAATACCTCACAAACTGTCTGTCTTGCATGCACTCACAACTGTGGTGGCTGCTCCTGTCAACATGCAGCACACAGGCCAGCACATGTTGGGATGAGTTGGGTGCGTTCTTTTGTGGAGGAGGTGTGAGGCTGGTTAAAGCGGCCCCTGCCAGGTCTAATTCGTCACCATTACTGAACTCTCGTATGTCTAAGAGGCCAGCTATAATTGCTTGAAGTGCAGTCAACACAGAAACCAGAAATCGTGGAGCATTGTTAGCGGTCGTTTAAAATTTAACAGAAAGTCGATGTCATTGTGTATGTGTCTGTCTAAAAGAAGAGCTCTGCATAAAGTTGAAGCAGGTCATGTAATACATTCTTTTAAACCCATGAAATATGATGGTGCATGTCTAAGGTAAAGGCCCACCAGCAGAATTAGATTTTTTTATTTTTTATTTCATAATATACTTTAAGAATGTTTCTAAAAAAACAAAACATTTGCCAAATATTATAACAAATTTGCAGTGACTTGTGTTTCTCATGAATCCACTTTTTTCCTTTTCATCTGTTGAGTCTTAAAACAACCAGCAGTAACACATTTTATATCAGGATATTTTGCCACACCCTGGAGGTACGTCGCACTTGGGTTAAGCCAACTATGTGTACAGACAAGTACACACATGATACAGTTAACACAGCCAGGAAGAGTATTGGTGTTCGCTACCTAGCAAAGTTTATTCCCTCACATAAAAGAATATGAAGACAAAATGTAAATCATTTGGAGTTAAACAAAAAAAAAAATTCTAATCCTAATCCCTAAATCTGGATCCTAAAACAAGATGAGCATTCTTTTTCCTTCTCTCTCTCTCTTTCTCATTTTAAAGCACAACCATCCAAGATTAAATAAATACACCTGACACTTACAGATCTGAACCCAAATCCATAAGGAACCATTCTATCCACAGGGCCCTTGAGATCCTTCAGGCGTTCCAGACCTTTGAAGCCGAATGAAGAGAAATGACTACTCGCTCACCCAATGACCATACTAGAGCAAAAGCTTCATTGCACCGTCATTTAAAAAGCAAATAAGGAGTCACTCCTCCTAACAAAAAAAAAAAAAGATGTAACACCTGTAGTCTTGACTGCCTCAAGGCTCACATTACATGAAAGGCTTAGAGGGGGAAGATTATTATTTATGACGGTGGAGACCAATTACTCGACAGCATTATGTTCTCCTAAAACCTAATGCAAATTGATCAGTTACTAAGAATGTTCACTGGAAAACTTTAAACTGTTTAAGTTGTAGGTCCTTCTGGTTTAGAGAGCACTCATAAGTGTGCATTTGATAAAAGGAAAAAAAAAAAAAGGAAACTTGAATGCAATCTCTTTCTAATAAGAATTTAAAACCCGGGTCAGGTTTAACGGCATGATGCGCAATAGTGCGCACTGTGTGGCCAAAAAAATGGATTTAAATAAGCAAATACTTAAGAGTTTCTAACTGGGTAATTACTGCAGTGGTTAGTGTGTTTACACAGGCAACTTCAAATCTTTCAAGCCTAATTGATTGTTTAAGAAATGAGGAAGCTGATCACTAACATGTTGGAAGATAAGTCCTGTGGTCATGGAAATGAGGTTCCTGTGTTTCATAGGGGGCAATTATTGGGCTGCATCAAGCAAGGAAAAATACAAAGGATGAGGCTGAAATTACTAGAAATAGAACTATCCAATGGATTATTAAAACATGGAAGCATAGTGATGAGTTGTATCTTTCTGGAAGAAATGTCGGAAAAAAGTCGCAAATGACTTGCATGCCGTTGCATCAACAACAATAGAAATCACAGCTAATAGTAAAAACAAGAGTATTTCCACATGCACAACATGACAAGTACTGTACTTACAAGGCTGTGACTATACAGCTGTGCAGCCATTAATAATGAAAAAAAAAAAACCTTGCTAATGATTTCAATTTGGCTTTAATTCGCTAAAGAACAAATATTGTACTTTGGAGCAATGGAAAAAGGTCTGGTCTGATGAGTCTATGACTCTGGTCAGGGTAAAAAGGATCCGATTTATGTGATTATTATTATTCATGAGATTCATATAATTATTATTATTATTATTCATGTGATTCATCACGCATTATGTCCACTGTTAAAGACTCCAAAGGCAGTATTATGATCTGGGCTTGCTTCAGTTGGTCGAAGTCCAAGTCATATCCAGTTTAATGTCCAGGATTAATTGGGCTCAAATTGTGAAAGAGTGGGTTTTGAGTGCATGAGGAATCATATATCATCTTCCCTTATCAATATAAGATCTTGTGCAAAAAAAATTATGCAACCATATGGAAATATATGTGACTTTCAAAAGGATGTCAAAACAATGTCAATGCGCTCCATATTTAAAGCTAAAGACTTTGTAACAGTATTCAACCTTTTTTTGGCTAAGCTGTGTTTAAAGGGATGTTTTGGTTATATCTCTGTTCATGAAGTTAATTATAATGCTATATAGATTTCCCCTTATCATAATCACAAAAATTAATAAAAATAAGCATTTTAATTGTGCAATATTTACCTGTTTAATGAAGGATGGAAACAACAGTAGTACAGGATAATCAGCCAAAATTAAGAATATGTATGAATCCTTTATTTAATAACTTGAATTAACTTTGAAAAAAGAAATTAGGTGAAAGGAACACCTAATGACATTTTGGTGTAGTACAATAAACATATAGAAAACACAGACAAGTGACTGACAGCATAAACTATAGAGAAAACGGACACTCCAAGCCTTCATAGAGAGTATTCTTTAGGTTGTTGATAAGGTTGGACAAAATTGACTCGGTTGAGTTGTCCCCTGGATTCAAAAGGTTGTGGAAAAAATCTTGCCACAAAGGACCATGCAGGTTGCTAAAAAAAAAGAAAGAGCAAAAAAGACGCAACACAAAACACAAATAATTAATACTGACAAATCAAAATTAAGTAAAATGTAATCGGAATTTATTAAAAACCAAATCAAACTGAAATTGTAAATCCTTTTTTTAATTAACAAAATGTATACATCCTCACCTGAGGTCAAAAGCCCTCTGCCAATCCAGAGGTCCACAGTCATCTGCCAATGTCCAGAAAGATGCATCCTTAATTACCGTCATGTTTCCTCCAAAAAGTAGCAAGTGCACTATTTGTGCAATGCCACAGAGGTCCACCTGTTAAAATGACAAAAACAAGAAGTGCCTCAGGACGTGCCCTTCTAGAAGAAGAGAGAATTTTCTAAAAAAGCTAGACATGGCTGGATTACCTGGTAAGGAGAAGCAGAGGGCAACAATAAACCCTGTTCAATATAGACCTGCGCCGAGGGAAGAGACTGTACTGTCTTCACATCACTATGTAGCTCCAAGTCCAATGAATTTGAGAAATCCAGGCAGATAACATTGTCTTCACAACTGGGGAAATTAATGTATGTATTAAATATATGTTACTATGAAACTATAAAAAATAATTATACTGTTATTAGTAGATCATAACTCCAAAATAAGAAAAGAATATTAATGTACTAAGCTATCATACAGCCATTCAGGATAAAACATGTGTGGCAACCTGGGGAAACTATTTGCATAATGATATTTGGACATTTTATCGGCGATTTTGAGGCTGGTATCTCTAAATGAACTTCTCCTGTACGGCAGAGGTGGGTCTCTTGCTTTCCTGGGATGGTCTGCATGAGAGCCAGTTTCACCATGGTGTTTGATCGCCACAAGGGACACCAAAATACACGACAATACTGTTCTTCCCGGAACTGTTCCAGAAAAGCTGTACTAAATGTTGATACTTAATGACATGATGTCATACGTGTTGTCATAACTTTAAAATGAGCAAATTCATTGTTCTACAATGAAAATAAATCACTAAGCAAAAAAAACAGGTACTGTATACAAGTTTTGAACTACAGTAAATGTTGCATCATTTTAAATTCTGTTTATTCATAAAAGAAAGAAAATGGACTATTTTGACTGTGGCACTGCAGATATTTTAATAGCAGCAAAACAACAAGCTCTAATATTTTCAGATTACATAAAACAAAGTGATTTAGATTTGTACCTGTGGCACACCATTAGTGTTTCAGGTTGCAAAGACCCATGGACAAGTCGACATGAATGCATCAGTTTTACCATCTCCAACAACCGAATGGCCAAAAGTAGAACATCCCGTCTATCCACATGTTCATCTAGTAACTCCTACACAGAAATATTTTTTGGTTTGTTTTTTAAAAACAGAGTAGTAGGACATTTATTCAGTACCATCATATGCAATAAAGAACGTGTGATCCATACTTGAATAGTTTGTCCTTGAGGAACTTGCCACAATGTTAAAGACCCATTTTCATAGAGGTAACAGGTGCTCTGAGCATGACAATGCTGTAGCTCAGCATTCATTCTGGCCCTTAGTTGAGAGTTAATATAAAAATCCCAAGGTACTGTGGATTCATCAACCTGCACAATCCAAAATAATACAACAGGCTCATCTTCATTGAAGGTATTTCACATGCAAAACATTTTATTACTTAAAGACCTAAAAATTAAAGATTGATTATGTCCGAGTGGCTACCTTGTGACTATCTACACTGGGGTGGCTTAGTGTTTTACGCCTCCGAGTTACTGATTGGAAGCGTTGGCGGGTCGAGGCCAAGCTCTGCCAGGTTGTCGCTCTTGGGGCCTTGAGTAAAAGCCCTTAACCCTGTCTGCTCCAGGGACATTGTACAGTATAACGCCTGACCCTACGCTCTAACATTAGCCAATATATGAACAGCTGATATATGCAAAGAATAAAGAAAGTGAAGTACATGAGACAATAAACTGAATTTAATGGTTGGCTTGTTCACTGGGAACAAGTGGTACGTTTACTATTTTGTGCCATCATCATTCGATATTTATGGTACAGATTAAGACATAATAAGAATAGCCAACATTAATCATATTCTGTTTGTTGCCTACAGGAGGCAAGATAAATGTCAGGAAACCCAAACAAGAAATAGTATAGAATTTAGAGTACTGTTCATAAGTCTTCTGTCACCCATCGTTTCTTCATATTAAATTAAAAAATATATATTTTGTAGATTAAATTACATAAATGGGAACAAATTGTTTTACAAATGGTAACAAAACATATAGACAAGTTTGACATGCCTAAAGATACAATAAAAGAAATTGGTTAAATATACAACAACCTCATTTCCCCACTCAAAAACGAGATTATGACTAAAATACAAAATATATTAAATCACTTGTATTATTTACATAAAGGCAATGGAAATTTAGCTAATTAGTGCAAAACTTGCCCTCATGACGTACCTTAACAAGCACATTATCACCATTTGACAAATATAGGCATATTCCCCGATCTCCAATCTTTTTGAGGAAGAACAAGGTTTCACCATCTGGAATGATAAATAATATTTAGTTAAAAAGTTACTTTTAATCAATTTAATAATAAAAAATATGTAATGATCATATATTTTACAGCGTACCAAGATGCAGGTCATCAGGTTCTGGGAGAGATCCACTCTTCCTCCTGAAGTTAGCAAAGGAACTCAAGTCCACAGTATCTAGTAGTGCTTTTCTGATATCCAGACTGCATGGATTCACTGGCTCAGTCTCTGGTGAAGTCAAAGGGTAAGTGCCACCTAATGGTGTAATACTACAATAACAAGCTACAATCTCCACTGCACAAGAAAGATTTAAAGGGACACAATTGGAGAAAAGAGTTGATAAAGTTAATGTGACATTGACTACTACACGCAAATTAGTTCTTTCTTCTGTAAACAAATTGGCCTTCTGGGCTGGTTAGATTTTTCTCAAAGTTAGTCTAAACTCTACTTTAGCTGTGAAAGTATAGTGTTCCCATTCGGTCATCGGCTACAGATAATCCATGGAAGTCGACACCTACAGAAGGTAGCTTTTCTCTACTAAAAAGGGCAGCATCTAACAGTAATAGTCTACTGTATGTAATAAATATAACATAAATGAATAAAAGCTATACTAATAATAAAAGACAATTGCTAATAAACATGGAGGTCATGGAGGAGTATTGGCTCACCCATTGCAGGAGCAAACAGTGTATTTCCTGAGGTAGGCTGAATGACCTCTGTAATTCCAGAGTCAGTTGTAGGCCGTCCTTGTAAATCTGGCTCCAGAGGATAAGTGGAAGCTAAAGAGATATGACCCCACTCATGACTGATCTCCTGGATTGGGCTGTGTATGAAAATAAATCTAGTTTGAAGGAGCAATTTTCATAGAGTGTAGCTGAATGATTGCTGGCCTCTGCATGCTATAGGTCACAGACTATTGACGAAGACCTGATTTGAACTGGGAAGTGATCACAACATGCTTTACTTCTTGGACATAATTCGTTATAACATTACACAAGCAAGTTTGTCCAAAGTTTGAGGATTAAAGTTAAATTCTGACTCGTATGCAGAATACTTTGTCTAATCATGCCTCTTGAAGTGAGCATGTAATGACTTAGGCTGGAAGCTTTCATTGTTTTTTTTAATCTGCCTTAGTGGAAAATCCCCACTGCAAAACAAAAGCAAACTAATCTCAGACACCCAACATCCCTGGTCAGAGTGAATTAGTGTTTTATTTTAAGAAATTGGTCTCTTATGGCATAGACAAGAATCAATACCATCAATGTGATAGGTTCTAAGCAAAAGTTTTTGTTTAAAATCTCAGGTTCAGTTATGATTTAGATATTTTACAGATTTAATTACAGCATTTGATTGTGAATTTATGTCCATTCATGTAAAAATTTAATTCTCACGTTCATCATTATTCTAATTCTCAACACAAACTCTCCCACATGTTTATAAACAAAAAATATATAATTACTATATAAAAGTACCTTAGCTTTTGTGTCTCTGCTTTGGGCTCAGAGCTTGGTTCTTTGAATGTAACAGAACCCGTTTTGTTGAACGTGTCATTCTCTTCCATTCGGCCTCTTTCAGAGGAGTTTTGTCTGCCTGGTCCCCCAAATGGTGTTGAGGCTAGCTGAGCAGCATGAATAAAATCATAAGTGTCTTCTGGGCTTCGGCAGAGAGTCTTATTAGAGTGAGCATTGATGATAGCCTCCTCGGAGCGAGAAAGGGAGGCATCCTAATGACAGAAAAAAAAGGCAAAAGCTGAAACACTACAGTATATACACAAAAATACAAATGAAAAAATTAAATAAAAAATCAGACCAAATGTTGGGAAGTGAACAAAAAAAGGTAAATTTACTTTATCACTGGGAGTCACTGATGCAGGCTGTCTGGATTTCAAAATGGATGTGGGAAGCTTCAATGATTTAAGGTTTACAGAGGATGATCTTAAAAAAAAAATAAAAAAGGATTTCACATGAATCAACAATGATTTTTAAAGCAACCTAAAGTTCAACCTGAACAGGAAAAAAAGGCAAAAGCTGAAACACCATACACACAAAAAGACAAATTTGATCTATTTGTTAAATAGATTACAAATACACAAAATATTGGAGAATTTTTTTATATTTTTTTATACAGAACTATAAAATTACGATTTTTCTTATGTAATTTGTCAAAAATATAACCTGGGAACCTACCTTGTATTTGCTTTTTCAGGCAAAACATTCTCATCATAAATAGCAATTGATTTTGATGGCTGTGAACTCCTCTGTTTAACGCTAGCTGCTCCTGAATGTTAGACAAAAAAAAAAGTAAATAAAGTAACTTAATTATTTCAACAAAGAAACCTTTGTTACATTACATTTTATTTAATTATTAAATAGGTAAAGTGCAGAGTGGGTGAGAGGACTGAATGGTACCATTTCTTTAAGTAGAGAAATAATTGCTTAATTATATACTTCTGAAATCTATATAGAACCAGTTTTTGATTATTTGTGGTTATTTGAGATAGCATAGGCTTCCTTTCAGTTTAAACCACTTTTAATCAATCACCCATCAGACATTCAGACATTTTTATTTCTTAACTGCTGCTTAATGGAGGTTTTTTCACACAGTTCAGTCTAAACTCTAAACACTGTTGAGTTTGTAATGGATATCACAGAATGGCAACAAAAAGCATCCATAAAGAATGGAACTCACCCTGTGCCATGTCCTCATGGTTTATTATGCCGTTTCTGATGAAATATATAAGGCAATCTTAAAATAGAGTAAAAAATATGAAAATACTTAAATTGTTGTTAAACAATTTACCTTATGGCAGAGTTTCTACAAATATCTAGTTCATTAGAAAATTTCAAGGAAGCAGCCTCTTTGGGGACAACAGGAGCACAGCTGACATTAGTAGTCTGGACGGAACCCTGTAGTACATCAGGTTCCTGTAAATCACAAAGAACATCCAAAAATTATCAGATGCCAATGTCAAAACCCATTTCAGCAAGAAAACAAATCTAATAACGTAATGTCATCTTAAAACAACACACTGTCTCCATAGTAACTGCTTCCAAGTTGTTCCCAAATCAAATCTGATCCGTATTGTGTTTCACAGCTACAGTAACTACAGCAGCTCCAAAAACATAACTGTTCCATAACTGTTATGCTGATGATACCCAATAATCTCAACTAAACCAGACGAAATACCCAAGTTGTCTAGACTAACCAGGACATAAAAGGATGGATGACCAATAACTTTCTTTTACTAAATTCAGATAAGACAGAGATATTACTTATTGGCCCAAAAACCAGCACACA
>JAQQZT010000020.1:10254991-10278267 GCA_030068275.1 Clarias platycephalus | reverse complement strand
ATGCAGTTCAACAACCCGACCACGTTCAAAAAGGGAGAGTTTTTTTGCCTTTGCCATCAGAACGTGTGACTACCTGATAGAAAATGACAATGAATCCACATCTTAATCCTAAAATTTTGATCAGCAGTAAAACAGCCTGTTTCAGTTTAATTGTTATTTTCAATTAATTGAATGCTCAAAAAAAGTTGTGTCTCACTCCCATTTCTTCTTGTTGCATGTTGAAGCTCTACTTGGAACCTTGTTAAGATCCAAACATGCAAAATATGATTTTATTTTTTTTTTTTTTTTGCCATTTTTCAAGTGGTCTTAAACTTTTGATCGGGACTGTATATTGCTCTAGGTTTCTCTAAGGCATATTAGTTTTACAAAAACAACATTCAGCTGGCATCTAAAATCACACTTTTATAATACCAATTTTCAGTTATCCATTAGTAGTTTTTGAAATGGGAATGAAATTAGCAGATACCCAAAATCAGGTTTTCTGCAAAATACCTGGTAACAGAACTTCTGCTTAGAATCAGAAATTATAAAAATAATAGATGATTCACTTTATAATCATGTTTTTAGTTTCTACTTTTTTAAATCTACTTTTTAGTATGAAAATTACTTTTTAGTAAATAAGGTATACTCTCTCTCTCTCTTTCTTTTTTAACACCATGCCAGCTTTTATGGCTATATTCATGGAGAGAAGCATTTTTGTTATTCAAGAACTATATAAGATGTTATATCTTTTAAATAAAAAAATTTTTTCTAAGAATTTTAAAATCATATTTGGATTTACTTGCTTAAAAACTTTTTTTAAAGTGTCAACAGTGTAAAACGTTCCTTAAAGGAGTAAAAGAGTTACAGTCAAATAAAATATGTTTAATGGACAACTGGGTTCTGCATGATGAACATTGTGGTGGATTTTCTCTTGACAGTAAAAATGTGTGTTGCTTTTGTGTGTCCTATCCTGCATCTTGTATAGGTCACTTGATCCCAGTGATTTCTAAAAGGAAAAGTGTGTCTTGACCCAACATCAGAGTTTATTTGATATAGTTTATTATTTGAGCATTGGTCCCATTCTGATTGCCATTTATTTTTGATGAATTCATTCAACACTGTCTTCAAATCTGAGAAGGGAATAAAACATTTGACTGGTCTTTTAGACAATGCTCTGTCCGCCTTCTCATTACCAGGGATTCCTGAGTGTCCGGGTATTCAACAGAAAACTATGTTAAAATTATTGGCTTCTAAGAATGATACCTTGGTTAGTATTTCCACTATTGTTGGATTTTCTAATGCTTGGAGACATGATTTTGAGTCCGTTATTATTAGGTAATCCTTTCGTGATGTGGGTTCAATGAATTTCAAAGCCATGAGCAGAGCATTTGCTTCTGCAGTAAAAATTGAACTTTGATCTGGGATGCGTACACCCTGCTGTAGTAGGTTTGTTGCAAAGGCTGCTGCCACTTTATTTCCTGATTCTGATCAATCCGTGTATACTGGGGTATGCTGTGGTAATTTTCCTCTTATGTCCAGAAACTGTTGGTGATATTCGTTCGGATGGGTTTTAGACTTCTGTTTTTTTCCTAGATCCAGGTAGATTTTAGACTTTTTGAGGTTCCATGGCAACTTTGCAAAAACGTGTCTGTTCTAGGATGTTCAAGTCAACTTTCAGGTTCTGTAAACCAAGAGGGCGGATATAGTTTGATTTTAAATAAGGTATAAGTCAATAAGAGAAGTGACTCCAGCATCAGCATGTGGCCATTTTTTCATATATAATGCTGTTAAGAGGTGTAACAGACTATTTTTAAATATTCTGATTCTGGAGGCTGTTGCCGTATAAACAGCAATAGTTCGAAGTTACGTTTTTCTCATACATTTGGTTTTGAACTTGAGTATATCAAATAACTTCATCTCCATAGGGGTTTCTTCTTCTTTGTGGCAATTTGGTAAAAACCTTAACTCTATTTACAGCAAGAATAAGTACTGTTAAGAAGTGTGACAGACACTGCATATATAAAGTAAATCTTACAAATATCCCAGGTGATTAATCATATTAACTACGGTATATGATTATGAGTGTAGGTCTATTTCCTAATCATAACAATAATACCATAAGCACAAATAATATTTTCCAAGACTATCCTCAAAACTGTAGAATGAAAAGGCAAAAGAAAGGGACATGTATTAGGTTGGCCACGCAAGTCACAAACTTTCTGACCTCCTTCCATTCCAAGAGAAGGTACAGGAACATTCGCCCCAGAACCAGCAGATTCAGGTCCAGCATCTTACCCCACAACCATCACACTTCTAAACTTTACAATACACCATTAAACCACTTATACCTTATTAGAGTATATTTTACTACTGTATTATTCTGTACTTTTATCTCTCCACTTTTCACACACACACACACACACACACACACACACACACACACACACACACACACACTATTAGTATACATCACTTTATCTCTACACACATTATACAAATAAGACAGCATTGGTCTTCCTGATATTTTTTGTGTATTCAATGTATAGTACAAAGGTCTAGTGAAAAAGTATATGCCCCTTCCTGATTTTTATGCCAAACAATGAAACAAATTCAAATACTATTTCAAAAGTTTTTTCACAGCACTGTGTCTGTGTGTACACACATGTATATAATCCACTCTCTACTCTAGTTACTGCACATTTTGCATAGTTAAGTTATTTAATATTTACTGCATGGTATTATTTACTATATAAAAAACTTATTTAACCTACACCTTATAAGTTGTACTTATATTTGCACTGATGTATATACACTACTACCTGCACTTCTGTTAAATGCTAAACTGTATTTCGTTGCTAAGTATCTGTGCAATGCAATGACAAACTTCTTTCTATCTATCTATCTACAGATATCAGTTTGTCCAAGTTAACGTTTTATTACTTCCACAGTATGTCCATGGTGTTTAATCCACTTAGAAAGCAGTGTTATTACAGTATATTACACAGCCTTATTTAATGCTTAATAATTCAGTCTGCTTTTAACAAATTTTGTTATTACAATATCAGTACTCACGCGCTGGTTTGCTGTGCAGTGGACTCCCACTTTTTCATAGTCTATATTTTAGTTCAACAACGCTAACTTGTACTCGGACCCAGCTATCTAAGCTAAATAAACACAATAATCAGAGAAACTCATTCAACGAACATATGTTTTGATCGAATCCGAGTAAATTAAGTTAGATAACTAAATCGCTAACTGTAACCCTTCCACAAACAGAAACGTCACCAACTGCCCGCGATTCAAACCGCTCTCCTCCCGGCCTGATTTCAAATACTGTCACGTGACAATGACGTAGTATACTTGGAGACCTTTCGGCACATATTTTGGTATTTTCTTATATGCGTTTAAAAGATATTGCGATAATACAATTATATAGAAATGAATAATGAATAAATAAACATCAGTTTAATCCAATATGAACATTTTTAAAGCGTGTAACTAGGTGCTGCAACTTCCGGGTTGTTAATGCTCAAACGCAGCAGGTTAACGCTTATTGGCTTTCGGCTCTGACGTTGTGCCAGACTGTTTTAATATTTAATTGCTCACTTCAAAATATTACAGAGTATTTATCCTGTTGATTGCATGAGTGCAGAGTATATGGACATTGCGGATCTATGTACAGTCTGCAACCAACAGAAAGAACATATTCCTCTTCTTGTTTTTTCTTGCGGTGTTGTACAATCTTTTTAGCCGCAACTTAAAGATTATATTACAATGATTGTAATTTTATTCATGAATATTATCATTTCAAGTTAAAGGATAAAATTATCTTTTCCCATCACAGTAACAAATCATTGGAATACATTGTCAACTTTAACATTTATATCGCCAAATCTTCTTTGTTATTGTGTCTTTTTACCAGACATGCAATACTAATGTATATTGCTCTAGGTTTCTCTACGGCATATTAGTTTTACAAAACCAACATTCACACTTTTATAATACCATAGACGGGAATGAAATTAGCCTATACCAAAAATCTGGTTTTCTGCAAAATACACTGGTAACAGAACTTCTGCTTCAGAACATCAGATTTAATCAATGAAACACAGATTTTTCCTATTTTTTTCTCTCTTTTTTGTAGTTATTTTTAGTTTGTTGGTTTATTCTGTCTATTGTTATTATTTATCCAAATATTCTTCGTTAAGGTGGCATGGTGGCTTAGTGATTAGCATTGTTGCCTTGAACCTCCGTGTTCGATTCCTGTCCGGGGACTGTTCTCCCTGTGCTTGGTGGGTTTCCTCCAGATACTCCAGTTTCCTCCCATACATACATATACAAAGACATACATATTAGGCTAATTGGCATTCCCAAATTGCCCGGAATGTGTGAATGAGCGTGTGAGTGTGAGTATGTCTGCGTGCCCTGTGATGGATTGGCACCTCGTCCAGTCTGTACCCCACCTTGTTCCCTAAGTCTCCTGGGACAGGCTCCAGGCCCCCCATGACCCTACATAGCAATATAGATGGTGAGTGAGTGAGTGACTGAGTCTTGTTTGTTAAGTTTGCTTATACTGTATATCTTCTATTTATGTTTTGTTCTGTTAACTATGGATAGTTAATTATATATAATTCAAGTTTTTACACCTGAATCTTGTATATTACTTATATTTTTTCAATATTGTAATTGTAATTTTTTTTATTAAAAAAAACATTTTCAAATATTTTACTCTTTCATTTTTTTATTATTTGTCTAATATGCCAAAATGTGGATATGGAATAAAGAATTTACACATAAAAAATGTCTAGTTTGGATATGTATTACAAATATCCATAATTTAGTTCTTCCTAGTCAAAGTGAAAGATTCAGATATCCACAATGTCATTCCTCCTATCAACAATTGTCATTTCAGGAACTGGTCTATGGCGTCCACAAGACTTTCCCTGGTGCCACCTATACATTAACAAAAAGAATGGAAAAACCTTCTTTTAAGTTACCCATGAAGCAACCCCAGATCATTACACTGCCTCTAGAGGCTTGTACAATTGCATTAAGAGTGCATCGCTTCATGTACTTCACTTCTTACCCTGACACATCCATCGCTCAGGAATATGGTCAGTCTGGATTCATCAGACCACATGACATTTTCTATTGCTTCAAAGTCCAATCGTACCCTAACAAATTGAGACCTTTTTCAATTAGTTTAACTAACAAGTGGTTATTTGCCACACAGCTGTTTAGACCCTATTCTTTTAATTATTTTCACATAGGCAGGAAGTCAACTGATGGATTACTATATGTATACCTCTTCTGACAGTTCTTTAAGAAATAAGAAGCTATGTACATCAGGGTTAAAATAACCAATTAAAGAGCCAATTAAAGGCTCTTACTTATTTGCTTATTTCAATCCAAATGGCCACTATTTTCTTTGGCTGGGTAGTGACACATCACGTTTTTTCTGCCGCATAAAGTTACCAGGTCTATCCACAGTCACTCTTTTAATTTCATAACCATATATACTGTACTATACTGTAGCTTCAGACAATCTCACTCACACATCATCAATACCACTTAATCCTGTACAGGGTATGAAGGGAGGAAACCCAACAAGCACATGGAGAACATGCAAAGTCCATGCACGCAAAGGCGGGAATTGAACCCGGACCCTGGAGGTGCAAGGCGACAGTGCTAACCACTGCTCGCTTCAGAAAATGTATAACAAAATTACAATCACTTTCTAATCTGACTGTATACTCAGCTCAAAGTTGAGATGATGAGATGCTTCATAATTGTGAGGCCTTCATGTCTTGTTGATCTTACAAGTTGAAACCAAACATTTTTTATATTTTATATTGTATAAGTCCCATAAGTATAATTTTTGTTATCTTAAAAAAAAAATTTAATACCAACACACTTTGAATAATGAGCATTTTACCCATTTTAATCATGTTCATAGTGTGGTAACTATAAGGAATAAAAAATAAGCTGTAATAAAAAATATATAATAAAAATTAAATGTTGCATAGTTTTATTGCTTTTGGTTCACACAAAAAAAATGTTGCTCTTGGGGTAGTAATAATGTATGCAAGATAGTACTGACTGCTTTCAATGCATGTTGAAATTACAGTATATTTATTTGTTTAGTCTCAACAGCAGTTGGTAGTGTTTCATGTGCTTGGTAAGTTGTATTTTTTTGTGACTATTTATAGAAAGGTAAAGAAATGTCCATTTTTAGCCTTCCATTTTGAACATTAACTTGGACTCCTGGATATGCTGGAAAAACTGCATAGATCTTATTTTGAAACTCCTTCACCATAATTAACATCAATTCCTTGTAAATCTTAACTATTTCTTTCAAGGTATCGATGTTCAGCAATCTATTAACATCTACAACCAAGCTGTTAAGGCTTCTAATGGTATTAGTGTATAATGCGTTGATTACTGCAGCAACATCATCGAGGACATCAGATTGGATTGTGTCAATAAATCTCTGTGTTTTCTCAACACACGTTTGGAGGATTTCATCCAGTTGCTCGAGAATCACATCAAGGCTCTCCAGCTGCTTAATCATATTCACACTGTGGATCAGGGAATTTTCCAAATAACCAAAGTTCTTATCTCCAATTAAGGTTTTAACAGTTTGAATCACGTCTTCAAACGCTTCAGCAATGCTGCTTCTGATTTGCTTGCAGATCTCAGGCACTGTAGCTTCATTCATACCAGGCAGTTTAATCTGGGTCTCCCTCAGGAAGGTGACAGCAGAATGCAGTAGTTGCTGAATGGCTTTCTGGTGCTGACCAACAACATTTTTGAATAAAACAGAAAGCCGGCTAACATCGGGGGTGTGATTGTTTGAAATAGTGTAGGCTTCATTTAGGGCAGTGACAAGAGCTGTCTTCATTCCATTAATGGCGTCAAGAATACCAGAGTTTTCTGCAAAATTGATAACAGTAGAGGCAATGAGAGACAATCTCTGGTACACGCCCAAGATCATCTCTCTGGGTGCTTCCAGGTTGCAGTCAGTCTGGAAATGTATTTTTCGATCTCCATATGTAACAACATTTACATTCAGGATGTCAATTTCATTGTCAGGTGCAGACTGTAAAAGAAATCAACAATTAATTAAAAAAACTAAAAATAAAAAAGCATGAATAAATAAACAGTAGAAGGACGTAAAAGGTTACTAACTGCATAATGGCCATAGAAACGTGACATCAACTGAGATGGACTCTTGCCCTGAAGTTGATAACCAAGGAAGCCGGCAGATGGTGAGGAAATTGAGACATTCATGCCCTCTATCTGAGCAGCGTAGCGAAGGTTTACATCAGTATAAGTTGGACTTGTGATGTCAACATTGAGGATATGGCTGGGAACACTGAAATATTAATGAACATAATACGTGTTATAATTACATAAACTGTTACTTGTAAATACTGTATAGAGTAGCAATTGAACATTTAGTTTTTAGACACTATTTTACCTTGGAGTAAAAACACTGTTAAAGTCTATCGTGAAAGCATCATGTTCAAGGAAAGCCTTGGCTCTTGCATTCAGGATTTCATTTTCCACTTCAGTCCTGACATAGCCTATTGCAGATCAAAGCACAAAATAGAGATTAATTACATAAAAGTACTCCAAATAATTTCTTCTTTTTAAAAATGTATTTTTCTAAACATTTTCAACATGTTATAATTTTGGAAATACTTTGATATGGAGTATTAAGTAAGACCATGCAGCATTGTAATCATTAACAAATAGCAAAATACTTACTATCAAGATCATATTTCAGGAGTTCAACTGGAGATTTGGATGAGGACTTGAAAACAATTTTGAAGATTGGGGCGTCACCTTCCATCTCAACCACAGTATTTGTTGTATATACTGGAGAAACCAGTTTTGTGCTATAGGAAATCTTCTGCTTGGAGAGCGTTACATCAACAACGGTCTTCTCTTGGATGGTGAAATCACCAAAAGAGGTTGGCTGAGACAGGTCAACTTCTACATCGGCAGAAAGGGAGCTCAGTGGAGCCAAGTTAACAGTGGCTTTGGTGGCATGTTTACCCTTTGTGTTGAAGGTGGCAATATTTACTTCATTGTTGGAAATTATATTCAAGACAGTGTATACACGGCTAGGTGCTGACTCCATGTCAAAGTCTTCATTGACATCAAACTCTACTTTGAAAGTGCCACGATTAACATTTATATTCCCAGTAGTTTTCACTTTGGAACGCAGTCCTTCACCAGTCATGTATATGTTTGCCTCATTATCCAAACTGCCCTTCACAATGCCAGTTTCCAGAAATGTCCCGTCAATCATCCCCTTTGTGGTGGACTCGATAGAAATGAAGGGACCGTCAATTTTCAAAGCGTGTTCAGCAGCACCACTACCAGCAGTCCTGATAATTGGAAGGTCAAATTTATGTTTGATCGTTAGTGTAGATATCGCATTTGGATGAACTTTGGTATCTACAAGCAGCTTATGGTTAACTTCAGTGGTAAGGATCGGCAGATTCACGTTAGCAGCCGTGGTCACTGCTACCGTGGCGTCCAAATTTTCTGTATTCACTGTGAAAGTGCTGTTATGGGTTCCTTCAATGTAAGCATTCTTCAGAGACAATGCATTAGCAAGTTTCAGTCCTCTCTTTAAGGTGAGGCTGCTTGTACCCTCAAGTTTAGCCTTCAGTTCTTCAAACAGAGAGGTAGATGTAGCAGCAATGCGGATAACAAGATCTTTTTCTCCATATATTCCAGCATTGGTATTTAGGGTTAAAATAGAAGACTTAAAAGACATCTCAGAGAGTAAGTTTCCTGCAGCAGGAACAATAATGAAACCAAGATTAAAGATTTCCAACCTGTTCTTTTGGTAGACAATTTTGGCATTTAAATCAACAGCTGGTTTAATGGTTTGCAGATACTTAAGGCAGCAAGTCTCATATAAGTTGAAATCGTTGATCGCTGGGATTGTTAAATCAATGACTGGAATAAAAATTTCTGGAACGCTAACGGGAACATTGAGAAACTTCAGGTCAGTCTCACCATTTACGGCAGCATAAATTCCAGTCTCAGCATTATTGTTTTCAATTGTGAAGTTATAGATGAATTTGTTCTGGCTTATGCGAAGAAGTGCTGCAGTCTTAACATGCTGCTTCTTAGAGTTGATAATTAAAGCATAATCATTCTGAAGATCAATTTTGGTGGAAAAGTACTCTTCGAGAATCACTTTGGTATTGCCCTTGTTCTGGATATCAACAATGATTTCAGTAGGACAGATCTTGATGTGAACTTCATTGGATAGAGTACCACTTACAGCTCCCAAAAGTTCTGTCTCATGTGTTGCTTCCACTTCAACTTTCATGCTACCAAGCTGAGCTATTCCAGATGCCAACATTCTACTATTTTTAATAAATGGAGATTGAGTCTCAATTCTACCACTGAAGTTAATATGACTAAATGCAACTGCCTCAACATTCATTGTCTTTTTAATCTTTAGGATGGCACAATCTGTGTCTCCAGTAAAGGTAAATTTAACATGTTCTGGTGCAAGAGAGCAAACCAGGTTACTCTTGTGGGTGAATTCATCAAGAACATATCCAGAAAGAACAAACGTGCCTGTGGCTGAATTTCCGACTGTTAGCTGAATGGTGCCATCCTTCTGCAAAATAACTGCTGACTGGGTCACAGTAGCCACACTTGTCAAGTCTAGGATGGGAATCATCACTCGATGCTTGTAGGTTGTATCAGAAGATGCTGTCATTCCACCTTCCACTGCAAAGAATGCTTTGTTTGCGATGTCTGCTGTGTAGACTGCAGTAGTCACCCTCAGAGTTGTTACGGCATTGCCCTGGGCAGAGCGGCCATATAATGTTACTGAGGCCTGGTGTTCAACATTAAGGGCACTATGTATGAACTTCAGAGTATCAGCTATAACCACACGGCTCATTTTTGGTAGACCAATACGCAAAGTGCCATCTAGATTATAGTTTAGAATATCAAAGCTTGAAGATTGCCCCACAGAACTAATAAGTGCTATAAAGTGATGCTTTTGCTCACTGTCAGTGGAATTTCGTACTTCAAAATCAGTGCTAAGTGTGTAAATGGGGCAATTAACACTGATCTTGCCATGGAGCTTTCCAAATGCAGGCAAAATCAATGTATTGGGGATTTTTGGCAGCTTGATCTCAGGAATCTGAAGAGGGATGTTGAGGATATGCTTATCATTTAATTTAGGAATGGCAGGCAAGGAAATCTGTGGTAAAGTAATCACTGGAAGGTTGACAGCAGACAGGTCAGGCAGGTACATTGTGAGTTGTTCTATGGCATTACAATTATGAAATTTTTCAATATTATAGTTGACAATGAACTCAGCAAGGTCTACGAGAAACTCCTTGATATCATCAAAAGTGATGGTCATTTCTGGGACAGTGTAAGATCCCAGAATGGTAAACCTTGGAATGTTAAACTGTACAGGGATCTCAGCCTCCAGAAGTTGCTGCAAACTGAATTTCAGGGAAGGAAGAACCAAGTCAGTAAATGGGACAGTGAAAGATGGTATCTCATATTCAGATGTCTTGAGGGCTTTCAAAACATTGTCACTGATTTGCTTCAGCTCAGCGACAATTGGTTGATCAAAGAGTTTTCTGGCCACCTCAAAATAGTCATTAAGTACATTAGTGAGAATATCCAAAACCTTGCTATAGATATCATTCACTTGCTTCAAAGCTAATGTCAGTTCTTTTCTAATATCCATTTGAATAATGTCCTGCTTGAACTTCGCAACAAATTTCTTAAGGTCATTAAGGACAACAGTGTCAGTGAGATCTTTCAATGTTTTTATGACATCTGAGATTTTGTCTGATCCTAGCTCTTTCATGAAATTAGGAATGAATGACAGGGCATAATTAATTAAATCTCTGGTTGCCTCAAATTTCTGGGGAAGGTCAAGTGATAGAATAAGTTTGTTAAATTTTGCTGTATACTCATTAATCTTTTGATTAGCCCCATCTACAAATGTATTGTACTCAAATGACTTAAGTGATTTAACAAAACCCTCAAGTAACTGATTCAAATCGTCAATCATCTGCTTTATGTCTGTTGTCTTCAAGTAGGTGAGGGTATCATCAAGCATGTGTGGGACGGGAATCTGAATTGATTTCAGGGTGCTACCAAGGATTTGGATTGTTTCATCAATTTTGAACTGTTTGATGAGTTCCAGAAGCTTATCCAAAAATTCCCCAGCTCTCTTGTCAAGCTCATATTTTATGACAAATTCTCTAAAGGTGCTGTAGATAACTTTATACTCGCCAACAATGTCCAGTTCAGTGATTAGTTCCTTTAGTGCATTAGCAATCTTGCTGATTTCTTCCCTGGGAAATTTGGTGAGCAAATGTTGTGTGTACATCTCAGTAGTTTCAATGATGTTTTGCATTTGGTCCACAAACTGAGCCTTATCAAAATTTGTGACCATATTCTTCAGGTCTGTCACATACTGCTGCAGATGCAATTTAATGGCATTTAGTTTTTCAACATCATAGTATGCAGGAATGCCGCTGTGTTCCAGTTTAGTCATATCAAACTGTTCAATCACATTTTCAATGGCTTCAATGACAGCAAGGAGCATGCCCCTCATGTCATATTCTTCACTGAGTGAAGTTACCTTCTGCAAAATTGTGTCAGACAGGTCACCACTTACAATCAATTCCTGTATGTCACTGACACGAGTACTTAACTCAGCTACAGCCCTCTGTGCGATAGTCCTCAGTTTACGCACAACAGCCTCCAGTTCCTCTGGGGTAACTGAAAGCTTCTGAGCATATGCAATCAGGCTATTTTTAAGCTTGTCAAATTTCTCTTCAAAATTAAACTCAGTTACAGAATCAGCAAAGTGCTGTAGAAGGGTCTGAATCTTGGCAATAAATTCGTCTCTTTTTATAAAATCCTGCAATGCCTCAATAAGAGTCACAGATGTGATTTTGATGTTCTCGATGACTGCAGGTAGACTTTCCAAAAGCGGCAAGTTGATAACATGACTCTCTGTGTTCTTGTCGTACTGCAGCAAAGCTGAAATAGAGAACTCTTGGCTTTCTTTGTAATTGACTGCTCCAGATACTTCCATTCCAATCCTCTCATGGTTGTTATAAGCTCTAAGTTCTTGGTTGAAGACATGGTTGTTTATTTTAGACTTTAGTGTTACTGATGCTGATTGCTCAGACAATGACAGTTGAGTGTCAACCTTGTTATCAACGTTGGCCTCAAAAATTACATTGTTGTCCAACTCATGTGTAGTTGAGAACCTACATTCATGAGAATGGGCAAGAGCAAGTGGCTCGGCCTTCAGAAGAACTTTGGTGTATACCTGTGAACTATGTTTTCCATACCAATAGAACTCCCCATCCCCATTGGCAAGGGCGTGCAAATTAATGGTAAATGGAGCAGCAGTGGCTTGAATGGAAGTGGAGAAGCGAACAAATTTGGAATTAAAGCGTGCATCATTGTTGAACCTTACACCAAGTCCTACAATCTCTATTTCAGTGTTGTCGCTTAGATGAGCTCCAATGAGTTTTCCAGATGTACTACACTTAGCATTTCCAGTCAGACCTGCAAGTTTGATTTCACAGGTGTTTTTCAGCTCTGTATCAAAAGCAAGCTTTAAATGACTTGTCATGCCAGCAGTTGCAGTGTAAGGTTCTGCCTGAACCGAGATGTCATATATGTACCATATGTTCTGGGCAAGGTCGACTCGAGATTTTGAAGTTAAATCTATGGAAAGCATTGTGGCAGATATTTCATTGGTGTTGTCAATAGCCATGCCATTCCATTCTCCTTTTGTTTTGGTGGATAGTGCAAATTTTGAAGTATGAAGGATACCACTAAAGGTATTCATAAGCGTAAGCTGGCTGTTCACTGACGTGGTGCCACTGGTAACCAGGCCATTTTTATCCAGGG
This sequence comes from Clarias platycephalus, assembly GCA_030068275.1. Classification (NCBI taxonomy): domain Eukaryota; kingdom Metazoa; phylum Chordata; class Actinopteri; order Siluriformes; family Clariidae; genus Clarias; species Clarias platycephalus. The sequence goes on along the minus strand of JAQQZT010000020.1, from coordinate 10,265,343 downwards.
TCAGACTGGCTTTGTGAGTAGCTATGTGTTCAGCTAGCTTCAAAGAAGCATTACTGTTTACAACCAGACCATTAATATTAAGAGTTGCAATGAACAGGGAGTTAATATGGTTTCCAGATTGACTGCTTGTTGTTTCAAGTTTAATGCTGATGTCTTCACCACCAAAGTTTGCTTCCGCAGTGTTGTGGATGTCCAGCCCCAGCTCCAATGACTTAGTTTCTGATTTAAAAGCATACTTCGAACTTGTCAGAGTAACTTCAGCTCTGTGTTTCAGCAAATTCTCAAATACAACTGAGTTTGATACAACTGATAGCTCTCCATCAACAAAGCTTGCTGCAAGTTTGTTTTGAGCCTGTAAAAGACGTGAATTAATTTCTAACGTTGAATCGATTCTCGCCTCTGGCTTAAATGGAATGAGAGCAAGTGACTGTTTGAGGGTGACATCACCATCAATAGGACCAGTCACAAAGGATCCTTGTAAGATGTTATTTCCAAATAGCCCTTCTGGTTTGACTGCCACTTGGCCTGAATGTTCCAGAGAAAGTTTTACATTGAATGGACTCGTGGCTTCAAGCTTGCTGGTTGATTTTATACTCATTTCCTCCATTAGTTGCATTTCTTCAGCAATGTTGATACTAGCATGAATGAGCTTGTGATTGACAGCAGTGCTCATCTCTACCCTTAGAGTATCAGTCATTGTGCCACTAACCAAGGTCGATCCTGTGCAGAAGCCAAATAATTAAATTAGTTATATTGCACTTTTTCCTAGACCACTTTTTATCAACCAATCTAGCTCATGTGTCAAATAGCCAATAGTGACAACTAGAAGAAACAGTTATTTAGTACTTACCTTCAACTCTAAAGGAGAGGACATCTACAGGGCCAGATCCAGTTACAATAACTCTAGCAGAATACTTTGGATGTTCATCAGAATCTCTGCCAGCAGACACGTTTGTCTCCAAGTTATAGAGGTTGCTGCTTAGCTTACCAGCCACTTCTGCCTTTCCAATGGTGGGCAGAGTCAAAGTTAGGGTTTTAGGAATAAACAATTCAGGCAGTGGAACTTTTATAGAAGCAATATTTAGACCAATCTGAGGCAAATCCAGGTTTGGTGTGGTGAGAGAAGAAGGAAAGTTAAGATCCTTGGTTGACTTGCCACCAAGAGGTACCGGGATGCTGATGGTGTGGTAATGCTTTCCAAAGTGGTACTTTGCATCTGCCTCACTAATGAATGAAAAATAATGAAAAAGAACAAAACAAAACATGTAACAAATATTAGCATTTAACTTCTGTTATTTTTATTTTGCACTGTTTTTGTGGGTTTTGTAATAAACACAAAAGACACTATAATATGTTTTTTAACAAATGTGGGGTTCACTCACGTATTTAAAAACAGTGTCTCAGGCACCTCAAACTCAGGGAGAGAAAGAACCCTTAGGTTTTCCAGATATGGGATCTTGGAAGCTTCAAGATATAAATTTGTGGTCTGTAAAAAGCAGAAAGAAATTAGGATTTTTTTTTTCTTTAGATTTTAAGCAGCATTTATTCTCTGGGTTATTAAATGAATTTTACTCCAAATAAAAAGTTATACGTTTACAAACATAATTAGCACATAATCGACACTTTATAAATAGATCTAACCCTAACCTACAACTGTTCTATCATGATGTATTTTATTTACAAGAAAGTAACTATAAATGACAGAAAGCTGAGAAATTTAGTCTAAGTAATCTTCAGGACTATAAATGTGATTAACTGTGATTTTTGGATTCAAGGTTCTAGTTATGAAAGAAACGCTGTTTCCCTCATTTAGATTATAATAAAACTTGCCATTTACCATGGCACTACATAAAAAAAAAATTATATAGAATAATTAAATGTTACCAAATACACCGATTTGTTCTTTTAAGAGAAATAATAGTTTTTAGTATCTTACCGCAATTGACGAGGCCAATAAGTCACAGACCTTTGTTTTAGTCTGTCCAATATGCTGATTCAAGAGTTCTCTGATATCTGCCTTGATGGCATCAAGTTTGGAAACGATATTCTGGGTTTTAGCGCTGACATTTGACTTAATATGAGCTTCAACTTTCTCATCGTCTAAAAAAAATATAAAAAATAGCAGGTTCATTAGCTCATCTCACATCAGATTTTGGGATATCATTGATATTTATCCTATTATTTGTAGTACTAGTAGTAATAGTAATGGCCAGGGGTAGCTCAGTGGTTAAGGCATTGGACTACGAATCGGAAGATCCCAGGTTCAAACCCCACAACCACCAAGTTGCCACTGTTGGGCCCTTGAGCAAGGCCCTCAACTGCTCAGATGTGTAATGAGATAAAAAATGTAAGTCGCTCTGGATAAGAGCGTTTGCCAAATGCCTAAATGTAATAGTAGTAGTACTGGTACTATTCTAGTTGTTTGTAAAAACATACCATATTTTAGGACCAGTTTCTGCACAGATGATGTGTCAAGGAACTTGATGTCACTTTCAAGTTCCAATGTCATTTCCTCTACACGCTTCAGACTAGCTGTGACTTTTGCATCAGCCTCAAGAGATGGGACAAGCAACTGAACCTGCACCAGAACGTTTTTCATTGCCTCAATCCTGGAAGATAACAGTTTGAGATGATGCGTGTGTTTCACAGTGTAAATATGTTTTAAGCAGGAATGACTGTAAGTTGCATACTTGTATATACAGTAGTTGTATAAATACATACTTTGCCAGGCCAACCAGAGATGCCTGAGGGATATTCTTGTTGATAAAGTCAATCTGGATGGAATGTGTGCCTTTGCTTGGGTCAGCAGCCCCAATTCGAATTCCAGCTTCAATATCATAGTCAGGGATTTGGAATTCAGCAGAAAGAGTATACTCCTTCCTATTGAACATGACTTTGGATGTAGCCTCAAAGGTTGTTCCTGGGATTAGTAGAGATGTTTCGATTAGAGATTGACGCTTACGTTCAGGCAGATTTAGACGTATTCTGACTCATTCAAATTGATATTGTGACATACCTTCAGCTTTTACATCAAATGTGACTTTGTCAGTGTCTTCCTCATGTGCGTAGTTAAGAGTGGCGGTGTACTCAGAGACATCAGCTGTTGGGTGCAGCTCGATAGCAAATCTAAAAACAGAGAGAGTTTACACATACGCACTCAAAGAGAAGGTGAGAGATAAGTAGAGCGAGAGAGAGAGAGACATGAAGGAGGAGAGTTGCTTACTTGCTGTCACCAGAAAGTGGGAAGTATGGTGAGGCATCATTTAGCGTGGCATCTGAGTACTGACGAGCATTGCACAATTTCACCCCAGAGAAGAGCGGTGTGCATTCATTCACATCAAAATGGTCTGTTATAGCAGGAATGGGTTGTGTTTTATCACCAGCAACAGACACCATGGAGTTGCTGTACAAATTACAAAACAAGTACTGTGTTATAAATAATAATAATAATAATAATAATAATAATAATAATAATAATAACAATAATAATAACAATAATAACAATAATAATAATAACAATAATAATAAGGTAATTCTATATTTAAAATACTGTACTTATAATACTGGAATTATACTATTATTCATGTTTAGTTTTATGCTTGGGATTTATTTCTATGTTTTATTACATTTATTCATATAGAGCTTAAATAGACAAGATCACAAGATACTTTTACATAAATACAGATACAGATGCAAATGTCATGAAGAAACGTTTTACCTCACACTGAGAAGCTTAACTGGGCTTTCAGGAGTAGGGATGCTCAGCTTGATCTGATTGCGGGTCATGGCAATTTTAGCTCTCATGCCACTCTCATGATAGATGTTGGTATACATCTCCAAGCCAGAGTGAACATAGTCCGGGAGGTGAGCACCGATTTCAGTCACAAATTCAATACCAGCAGATGGCATAAAGGCAATCTCGCTCTATGGATTACAACACAGGCAAGGTTTTAATTAATTGTTGCATCCTTGATATAACCTTAATGCTTCTGAAATGCACCCCCCCACCCCTCAAAAAAAAAAAAAAAAAGTAACAGATACCATATCTGGACTAATTCTGAGTCCTCCTTTAACACCAGGTGTAAAGATACCAGACAAAGCCACCCTTAGTGGAAGACCAGGACCAGTAGGCAGGTAAAACTCATTGTCCATGAAGATGTAATGAAGGAAGAGCTCATTGTCAGCACTTGAGAACAGGTTCTTAAACTAGATCACAAAAAAAGATTAACAAAGGTTTTTTTTATCCATTAATACAGCTTACTTCATACCATGTGTTACATTATAAATAGGATGAGTAAAAAAATAATTAGATATCGCAATGTTTTTGTTTTTGTTGTTGTTGTTGTTGTTGTTGTTGTTTTTTGCATTAATGCTTTGCAGTCATTTAGTAAATGAGTTGCTAAAGTTTTCTTTACTCCTTTATAAAATCAAGCTTGGGATAACATTACTCACATCAATGGGGAACATTCTCAGAAGGTTTTGAGCCACACTTGTCACAGAGTTGGCCATTTCTTCCAAATCTTTGGTTTTAAGATAGCCAAGCTCAGCACCTAGCAACCTTAGGTAGATCATGGCTTCAGGTGCATCTTGGGTTTTCAGCTTCTTGATTAGCTTGTCAAAATTTTTTCCAATTTCTCTCACAATATTTTTTGGTCCCTAAATAAAGAATTGTATACTAATCATAAAAATGTCCCTAACACACCAACAGATCAAGATTGGAAGAAGGAGATTTACAAGGTTTACAAGAATTTTATATTGCTCTTTATATCCAAATCCCATGTCTGACATACCTGTTTCTTTTTATTGTCATTCAAGGCTGGAATTATGGTTTTGAGGATCTCCTTAATTTGGGAAGGCATCTTATCAGAAGCATAGAAAATAGTCTTCATCGCAGTATCAGGGAAGAATCCATTAGTACCAAATAAAGCCTCAACAGTTGGGTCAAGTCCCTTACCCTCCATACCAACCTGGAAGTAAGAGAAAAAGGTGACAAATAAAGTGAAAAATAAAGACGCTACAGTACATGTAATGGAGCTAGGACTTTTAATGTATGTGTGTATACCTCAGCCATGTCAATGTCATATCCAAAGGCATTCAGTGTCATTTCAAGCATGACTTCCGTAGGCAGTTTGTTTTCTTTGTCAAAGATCATGTTTCCCTCCAGAGATCCAATCTTGTAGTTACGAGAAACCGTAGAGGCATCCATGAGAGTTTCAACCTCATTGCTTTGAAGTGCATCAAGAATTTTCTGGCTTACTCTAAGAAAATCAATGGAACAAATAAGTTTTTATATTCCCAGATTTAATTGGAAAGATATGTATGACACAAAATAACTCTGGTCTCAGTATTTAGGCTTTGTGCAATGTCTTTTACTCACTCTTCGGTCTCTTTTGATGTAGAGCTCAGAATGTTGGTAAGATGAGATATTACAAAGCTCTTGACCTGCAGGTTTTCGTCACTTGGTAGAGCTGCAGCCAACTGTTCAAGTTCAGCAGACTGAGGATCCTTCATTAGGATGAGGTAAGCAGCAATACGTTTCTGCACCGGAGCTGCTCTGTCCAGGAGAACCTGCATTAGCACTGTTCTGCCCTGTAAAAACATAAATGAGTTTTACGTCAATCAAAAAGACACACAAGCTGTGTTGAGTGTTTTGTAGCTAGTGGGGAAGGCGGGATACCTCTTCAGGAACGGGGGTAAGCCTGAAGACCTGGATGGCTGCTTGCTGAACCTCGGTGGAGGCAGCAGGTTGGTTAATGCACTGAATCACAGCTGACTTCAGGGCAGGACTGGCAGCACCAACAGCTTCAGCCATGTTTCCAGTTACCTTTACAGGAAGGTATTAGTGCATACGTTTATAAGAGGCTTGTCAAGGATTACACAAAAAGGTTGAATAGAAATACCGTAGACCTACCCTAAGAGTCAAATAGATGTGTTCCTGGTCACCTGTGCAGTCGCCAATATTTTCCAGAATGTAATCTGCCATTTCCTCGATTTCAGGTGTGACTTTTCCTTCTGCCTTATACAGCCTAATATTATAACATGGAAAAAGTAATACAAGTAAGTAACAAGCATTCAAGGTGTAATAAATGCTTATTCATCAGTGTTGGTATACACCACCTTCTAACAGCATTGCTGAGAGCATAGTAAATGAGTTTGCTTGGCTTTAACTTGGCCATCTCTAGAATTTCCTTGACAAGCACTGGAGAGGGGTTGGGGATCATTCCCAGGGCATAGACCACAGCGTCAATTTTAGTGCCTGAACTTTTGAAGGTCTGGAGGATTTGCATGAAGGCAGTGCTGCACTCCGGGGTCCCACACTGGAATAGAGCCTGGTAGGTCAGGGAAGGAGAGATTTCCAATGCCTCTGGCAAAGCGCCAGACAGTGTTTCAGCATTCATCTTGCGCATCACAGCTACAAGCTTGTAAGCCAGGTGAGCTCTCTTGTGTCCACTGGTGGTGTGGGAAAGGCCAGCCAACTCTCTCAGAACAGCAAGAATGGCATTTTTGTCTTGATTCGGGCTCATATCAACACTCTCATCAAGGTACAGCGGCTGCATGTTAGCCACTTCTATTGAACATCAACAAAGGCTAAAGTCAGTACTTTTATGCTTTTCTTACATAATAAATATTTAATGCACTTTAAGATGGTCTTACTGTGATCGAACACTCTTTCGTTGTATTTAGTCACCCCATGGAGAGCTAGTGTCTGCTTGCTAATACTGGTAACTCCATACTTCCCCCTGGTGATAATTAATGAGAAATAATAACGTGACAGATTAAAATCATTACCACTTGGAGCAACCTTACTTAAGCTATGGTATAGATTACTTACTTATGAGAAAAAGGCAAAAGGAGGTGGTCCTCAGTGCAAACTCCAGAGGTCATGTGTTTCTGCACATTGTCAAATTTGTATCTGCAAGTCTGTTTGCTTCTGATTAACTGAGCGAGTGGGGAGTGCTACAGGAAACAAAGAGGTAAGTCCATAAACGATGCATCTGACCTTAACACACTGCATTAAAGATAATTTAATAACACAGTTTGAGTAATTCACTTATAAGCCACATGCAATAATTACTTTTGGTGTGCTCACAGTGAACTTACCATGTCTGTAATGAGAGCCAGAGGGCTGGTGTAGTCCTTGATTGGTCTGAACTGGTCGCATCTGGATAAGTCCCTGTTGAGCGTCACATCAGTGGCAATATCTTCTCTGGTGTTCACATTGTAATCAGTCTCACACATACCATAGATTGTGGGCTGGTTTGGGAACAAAGTTAAAATTATAGCAGGTTTATATTCAAGGTAGGTTGTTTAATTCCAAAAGGAAGCTATTTTTGGTATTTTCGTTTGAGCTGACCATGTTGTTATTCTTCTCGTCTTGGAGTGCAGGCACAGCCAGGGCAGAGATGACACCTCTCTTGATGTTCAGAATGTTAATTAGCTCATCATCCTCAGGGAAGAGTTTGATATCACCTTCTACAATGACCTTTAATGGGTGCCTGTAAATAAGTGGAGATACATTTTTCTCTGGGGATTATCAAATATTTTGGTCTAGAACCCTCGACCCCGGAGGTGCAAGGTTCTAACCAATATGCCACCTGATCATAAATTGGCAGGAAAACTCTGTCACATGATTATTCTAACATACTTCTCCATTTGAGCCTTGAAGGTCTCAGCACCAGCAGTGGATCCAAAGACTGGGTTTCCATCGGCATCAACACTAATGACTTCACTTAGTGCGCACTCCTTGGTGTGCACAATGAAGTGGCATGAGCCAGGAACCTCAATCTCGACCTGTAAAACATTCGAAGTGTCAGGGCCCATTTTTTGTAGAGTAGATTTTGGAAGAATTTGATCTGAACATTGAGGTCTTTTGTACCTTGCAGCTGACTTTCGGTCCATTGATAGCTCCATTCAGTGTGTTCAGAGACTCAGCTTCATAGAGGTACTCATACTTGTGAAGGCTTTTGTACCTTTTAGCCACTAGGGGGAGATAAGCAACATTTATAATTGTGCCTATTTGATCAAACTTCAACGCCACAGAAGTAAAAGATGCTAATAGAATCTTTTTTTTATTACAGTTGTACACAAAAATTTAATATGTAAAATTATTGTATTTAATATTTACATAATGGTCACATACAATTGCAACAATTTAATTATAGTTCTTTGACTATTTATACAAGGTACTTACAAAGGCACACTGCTTCATCATCTTGAGCATCTGCAAGCAAAACATAAAAAGTATTTTAGAAAAAAAGATATAGATATTCATATTAATAAAAACCATAGATGATAAAAAGATAATTTATTTCTTTGCTTTCTTCAATCCATCTCCTGTCTTTTAAGTAAATTTTTTTAGGATTTTCTATTCAATTAACGTTCTGGAAAATGATCTTTTATTAGATCATATAAGTATGGTAGGGAAAAAAATCCACTAATACCTACCGATAATGACGATGGCGTAGACGAGTAGCAAAACAAAGAGCTTAGTATCCCCCATGACGGGTTCAATAAACTCCTGCCTTGCGGCGCCAATTGAGTACTCTGGATGGACTGATTTGCGTATGTGTTATTCTTGGTCTTTTATACTCCAGATAGAGTGGGAGGTGAGATTGGTGGAGCAGGCAGTTCGGCCATGCTCCAAAGTTCAGACCATCCACCACTCTGGCACGACAAAGAAGACTAGTTTCATAAAGTGAACAAGCTTAATGTTGGCCAACTGATGGCTTGCACAATGTAGATTTTTATTTGTTTTACCCTAAATAATCTGATTCCTATTTATGTCCATGCAGAGGATTAAAGATGTTTTTTTCTTTTACCATATTTCCCCAAACCATTGCTTCTGATCACAAGCATTCCATTATCGTATGTTGGACTTCTCCATTAGAACATTAATTGTCCAACAAATAAATAAATCAATACATTTTCAGATTTTGGAATCATGTGAGTTTCTTAATAAATCTGTTGTCTTAAGACTTTTACAGGAGTTACATCCAGGAATAGAGGAATTATTCTAGGTTAGACCCTGTGACACAGCATATATTGAACGTCACTGAGCACATTATTATTAACATTACACTAATTCCAGACAATGCCTCATTTTGCTCTCAAAACTGCCTCCATTTTTTTTGCGTCATGGATTCTGTGATTTTGCTTCATGAGAGTCTGGTTCATGTTGACATAATTGCATCATGCAATTTCTGCAATTTTTTCATGTGGACTTTCATAGACATTACCAAATAGTTAACTGTGACATTTCATTGACCTGTTAAGAAGTTGTCAGCTCAGCACAAGGAAGGAAGGTATCTCTTCTAGGTCTGTCCTCCAGACTCTGTGTTCTGTACATTGCTTACTGATAGACTCGCTTCATCTGATCCCTGCTGCTGGACAAAGTACACCTAATGATCAATGCATGATCACATGAGGATCAACTATTCTTCCACAAGGGTTTAACCAGTAGAGAGAGACCACTGTATTTACACTGGGTATTACTCAATGAAAACATTGTACTGTACTGCCTCAACATGACCTTATATTTCTGTCCTCACTGTTTTAACATAAATACTAAAACATGCTGCATAGAAGAAGAAGAAACGAGTGTAGTGATGAATAAAATAAAAAAACTTAGACACATTGAGAAACCTTAACATCATTCATTCATTCTTCTATTGTTTATTTATTTTAATCTATAATAATATTTTAATGACATAATAGATGGCATTACAAATAGTAACCACATGTACCGTATCTTTGCCATATACATAAACCAGGTACAGGAATTAAAAAAGAAAAAGAAATATAAATAAGGATCCTTTGCCAAGCAGATTATGGTGTTAATAAGGAGAGGAGAGAATATGGTGAGTAACAAGGAGAGCTTAAACATACAGTATAGTGCCTTTTAATAAAAATAAAAAAAAAATGCTAGATTGTTTTCCTAATGCGCTGTAACATTGTGTGTCAGATATTGGCCTTAATTTTCATAGTACTGGAGATCAAAATAAGAACTACATTGTCTCATATGTGCCATTAGAGTACAGGGAAATATTATGTGCTATGCAACTATACATAATTCTTATCATGATTGTGTGTAAAAGTCCACCACAATATCAAATCTCAGATAAAGGCAGAGGCATGGTAAGTGCTTTGTTACGTAAGCCTTCTACAGAGAAGTTTCATTTCTCATGAAGCCTGGTTAAGGCTAAAAACATTAAGGATGAAGCCTTAACCTAAAGAGAATCTAACGAAACATTGTGTTATACAGTGGTGTGAAAAACAATTTGCCCCCCTCCTGATTTCTTATTCTTTTGCATGTTTGTCACACAAAATGTTTCTGATCATCAAACACATTTAAC
>JAQQZT010000020.1:10217695-10244583 GCA_030068275.1 Clarias platycephalus | reverse complement strand
AAAACATTTAATATGTTATTTATGACTAATTGCACAACTAGCCCCCCCCCCCCCCCCCCAAAAAAAAGAGGTATTAGGGATAAACCAATCCAACATGATCCTCTGGTTACTATAAGACAAGTCTGGTGGCACATGTTCTTGTTATAAGTGTCTTTGTTCTACCAGAGCAAGAAAGCATTGGCCTTTCCATAACATGCTCAACAAACAACTTGGTTTGAGTATAGAAGAAAAAAAAATGCTCTTTCCTTGGGCATATGTGATGAGCCAGCACATAAGGTGTTAGTTTTAGGCTCAGCTTATGGTCCAGTGGAGCAGGAGAAAGCCATCGGATTTGTGTTCTGCTGATCTTTTGACACCAGTCAGGATAGATTTCGGTTACCCTGCTTTCAAGCGCAGGGGCTTAATGAGGCTCACACGAACACAAGGAGGCTAATGGGCTTGATGATTTATGCATGATTGGCCAGAGTTGACTGGCTACCACTCCACAACCACCAGGAGACTTGTACCAAGACAGCTGATGTCATCAAACCCGCACATGTTAAAATGTCCTTCATGGAAATACTATACTATACACAATCACCTAAGATATACAGAAGAAACGGGTCTATAAGTGACAAGAGCATTGTAATTATTAGTATTTTATTTTATTCTGGACAGACAACATACTGCAAATTCCATGTTGGTCTGGTTAAAAATAAACACGCTGGTTAAGTGGGTAAGATTTAGCTTGTGGTAATGTGTACTACTGCAAGAAGAGAGACAGAGTGACAAAGACAAGCAGTCATGGCCTGTAAAGGACCCATGTTACATAAACATCTCTACATTGTGTACATTCAAGGCCCGACCAGGAGGTCAATCTACTGTATGCTGGACCATTTTTAACGCCTTGACTAACGCTGAACAACATTCAACTATTTGCACAAATAAATTTTGAAGCACTTTGTTCAGTGATCAGTTGCAAGGTGAAACCACTACCAAAGTAAAACTGCATTCAAAATAGTCCGTGGAAAAAGTTTAAAACGTGCGTTGACAAGTGTCCTCCCCAACAAAAGAAACACGGTCCCTGGTATGAAAATTCCAGTCTTTTATCGTGGTCTGTTGAGAAGAAATTCCAACACTTTTTTTTTTTTCACTATTAAAAACCAGATTTATAACAAATGTATATTTAAAAAAAAAATTTTTTTGGAGGCCAGTAGTTTTGGATGCTCATGCATAGCAGTTGTAAAACATCTCAAAAATCTTTTGAAACTGGAGAGTTACAGGGTAATGAAGATCCAAATTTGTAATAAAACCCAGAAGTACACTTTCTCAGCAAAATGTTTATAGTAGTTATATTATACACAAATTCATGGTAGCAAAATGCTTTAGTAGCAAAAAGTGCTTTTTACACCACTGCCCCAAAATGGATTTTTTTTATTTTAATTTTGGCATCTTTTCATGGAAAATACATTACACTAAATTTCAGTTCAGTATTTGTACTACCCCCATGTCGATGTTATTTGAACCCAAAAAAAAAGGACCTGCAGGACCAGTCGTTTTGCATGCACAACATTGTCTTTTTTTTCTCTATGCCGCTGTATTTTGTTCTGCTGACTGGAACGTTCTGGGTTTTAATGTGGCTTGGCAAGCATTTGAAGGAAAGTGGGAGTAAAACTCAACTACACCCGTGGTTATGAAGGAGCAGTGCAGCAGTGACATGTGACTCAGATTTCAGGACCAAGCTGAGTGAAACCACTTCCGTTTGAAGACAGTGCAAAAAAATATTAGAGTCCTTACAGAACCTCTCACCTGAAAGCATAATTAATAAAGCAAAAAGGCGAGTTTACTAAACCTAGAAAAGTGCAAAAAAAGACATTTTAACTATACCAGAAATGTTTGCTTATGTTAATACAGTACAATATGGAATAATAATTTGGAGTTTATCTTCTGCTCTATTCATTATATTATTTCCTCCCAGCAAAATTTTGGCTATGTTTGTTGACATCACATTTAAAGCTAATTATTCTAAAAGAAAGAAAGTAAATAGGCAAAGGACTAAGTATTAGATACAAATCTGGGAGGACATGAGGTAACTAACAAGTGGTCACACATGGTCAAGGCTGAGGAGATGGTGTATCAGAGTATAGACTACTATATATAAAAATCTGTCTTTAACCTACCTACACTTCACGCACAGTACTGTGTAAAAGTCTTGAGCCACACCTCATTTCTTTAAATTAAAATTTCTTTCATTTCAATTAAAGAAATGGGAGTAACTGTTTTTTGTGACAGGCTCAAAAATGCCTCTGCAGCAACTTTATTTCCCCTCTCGTCTGTTCCAATCGCTCAGCATTCAGCAACACCATTGTACTAATCACCGTTTTCATCATCTTCCATCATCTGCACCTCCCCATCATCAGTACCAGTCATTGACAAGAAATAGTTAAATGCTAAAAATAAGCTGATCGGCTTTATTTTAACCAGTGATATTATTATTTTAGGTTGAAGCCCACGTACATGTCTGCCTGTCTTTCTGTACAGCAGAACTTTCTCCCTAACTTATTAATACAAGGAAATAAAAAGTTGTGAGGTTGAGTATCTTATGCCTAGTTTACGCTAAGTTGTACTTCTTTGATTAAATTTATGGTGCAGGTTTAACTTCAGGCAAATACCTGAAAACTGCCACAGTTTCATTAAATTCTGTCAGACATGCACACAGAAAAATCTCTGAGACTAGTTTTGGGTTCTCCAATGTACAGTATGAAATGTAAAGGTATCATTGAAAGACTGAGGTTTGACCACATTTCCTTTATTTAAGGTCACTGTGTGGATTAATGAACAAAAACATTCCTCTGAAACTGGTCAGGTACAGGGACTGGACTGCAAACGAGAGCCAGAAATTTCCCAATAATGACGGGCAAAAAATTTCCTTCAGAAAGCCTGGAGAACTAACCATTAAGAAAGTCTGTCTCTTTGCAAGCAAACTATGAAGAAAAGAGTGGTGGCACAAGACTTCAAGTCAAGCCAAGTAGTCTTTTACTGTCATTTAGACCATATGCAGTTCAGTACACAGTGAACAATGTTCACGAAAACAACCTTCCTCTATGACCAAGGCGTTACATACAATATAACTTAACAACATAAATTAACAAAACTAACTAGCTAACAACGACACCTAATTAGACAGAACAAATTAACACCATAAATTAGCAGCAAAAGACAACATAAAGTGCACATAAAAATGGGCAAACAAAAGCAGTGCAATACTCTGTGAATACAGTGATTTTTTTCACAGTACTGTAGATAGTCTCAAAATGTACTTGTATAGAAGTTGGCTATTTAGCACTGATCATATTGTTTTATTTTTATGGGGACAAAATTAATTCAAGAAAAAAAAGGATGCAGAACATGTTGATGTCATAGCTGAATGTTCACACCTGCATGGTGGACTATTAAAAGCTCTAACAGGTTCAGGTCACACTTTTTAACAGCCAACAGTCCTTTAATGTGACAAACAGCACATTCTTACTGATGCTGAAAGATTAAAGGAATTTTGCATGATCATGAAAAATTAAGCTCGGAGCAGAGAATTGAATATGGGACACACTGCGATTTAGAGAAAAACAGTCTTGTTGTGTGTTAAAGCTAACTGAAATGAGAGACCTCTGACTGTTGAAGTATCCGTGTAGAATTTAGGATGGAGATGTAGAGAATGTGAAGTATGCAGAAGGTGCAAAATCTTCTGACTCAAACACACACACGTACACATACACACATACATATGCATGCATCACTGTAATTTGTTCATTTATTTAAAACATTTATTCTTGCAGACAGATCTGTAGACTTGTTTGTACTGTATTATATAACTTGTAACTCCCACCGTCTTAGTGGTTTCCTAGGTCGTCTAGTCGAGTCATGACCTTTTGTAAGCGTTTCACAGATGGCCATTAGCTCCTCACCCCCACCACACCAAATCGATAAATTTTCACCTTAATACGCCACTAAATGGTATCCATGGATACCAGACTCCCTCATCTCATCTCCCTAGATGTAATATCTTTCTCCATCTGGCCAAATCATCATCTAAAAGAGAGGAAAAAGTGTATGAAAATGGAAATACTAAAAAGGAAGATGTCGGAGACTGTTCAAATTACTTTTCGTTTTGTAATTATTATTCATTCTGTTGTCATTGTGTAGGGCAGGCGTTAGAAACCCAGACAAAAGAGTGATCCAGCAGAGGGGTACTGGTGTATGAGTGCATTAGCATCATGGGTAAACAGAACAGCAAGCTGCGTCCTGAGGTTCTGAATGATCTGCGGGAAAACACGGAGTTCACCGACCATGAGCTGCAGGAGTGGTACCGTGGCTTTCTTAAAGATTGTCCTACTGGACACTTAACTGTGGATGAGTTCAAGAAAATCTATGCCAATTTCTTTCCATATGGAGATGCCTCGAAATTTGCAGAACATGTCTTTCGTACCTTTGACACCAACGGTGATGCGACAATCGACTTCCGGGAGTTCATCATCGCGCTGAGCGTGACATCACGGGGAGGTCTGGAACAGAAGCTTCGCTGGGCCTTCAGCATGTATGACCTGGATGGAAACGGATACATCAGCCGAGCCGAGATGCTCGAAATAGTGCAGGTGAGAGAAGAGCACCCACTGTGAAGGCAATTTAGATTAAATTGCTGTAATTATTTTTTTGTGGTTTATGTTAAGCTTTAATAAGACACAATAGAACAGGAGCAAAAGTGGCCTAGAGGTCATGAAGAAATCAAACCAATACATTTAGGGCAGTTTTCAATAAAATAAAATTTTTATTATTTATATATATTTCTTTTCTGGAAAACATTTTCCCAGATCTACTTAATTTTTTTTCCTTGTATTTGCAGCGCTGTATTTGCACTTGTAGGTCACTGTTGCTAAAGCAGTTTCATATCAGTATTGGTTCAGTTGAATGTTTGGTGAAATAGTCGCCTGAATAAACAAAACACATCGAGCTGTTTCACAGGCCATATGGTTGTGCCAAAAATGGCAATTAACAGCAAGTGCTCTGTGTGCACTTAACAAAATATGATGTTGACTGTCCATGATTATTTTTTGGAATACAAGCATATTTCTTAGAACTAACCGATCAAAATAACACTCGTGCTGTTTACAGAAGGAGTGAATTGTTGTATAATCAGTTGGGTTTTTTTTTCCCCCCATAAACACAGGCAATTTACAAAATGGTGTCCTCGGTAATGAAGATGCCGGAGGATGAGTCGACCCCAGAGAAACGCACTGACAAGATCTTTAGACAAATGGATACAGATCATGACGGTAAAAACTGTCCAAAAGCTAATTTTTCATTACGTAGTTATATGTTAGTGAATTATGAAGCATCATAAAGGGTAGCAGACGTGGCAGGCGTATTGAAAGGTCTGTATTTTGTTTTGCACATTCACACTTCAATAAGCATTAAGCCTCTCAGCAGTGGCATGTACATGTGGGATTCAGCTAGGAGTTCCAGGAGCCCTCAAGGACACATCTGGCTGTGTTCTCATTGGGAGGGGGAAAATAGGGCACAGAAATATTCGGTAACGTCATAGGCATCTGGAAGTCCAGTGCTTACTGCTCATCAGCTAGAAAATAATGACCGTGTGAAGCTCAAATTTTTCATAACTCCTAGATCCTGATCTTGAGTAACAGTGTGGAGTTTACTTGTTCTATACCCACAGGTGGATTTGCAGTGCTTAATTCCTATCTCTGCATGTTGTCCTGTGATGGACTGGTGTCTCATTCGGGGTATTAACATATATTCATTGAGCTCCAGTAAGCACTTTATTCTGGTGAGGTCTGGAGCCCAACCCAGGAGCACTGACCTCCAGACCTCACAGGATAAGGTGCTTACTGGAGCTCCGTGAATGCATGATGGCTGCTATTGAAATGGTGTGGTCTGCCATGCTGTCAGTTTCAATTGTATCTAAAGCTTTATTGGCAAAATCAGTACAAATTCAATAAAACTTATAGTGGCCAAGAGATTTGTAAGACCACGCCATTAAACACAATTAGACGCCACAACGTTGGATATGCTGCCCTTCAGCAACAAGTAATCCTTAAGGACAAATCGGTTGTATTAGCTATAAAACCTGGAATATTACCTTTTCTAATAACCTGAAATGTTTTGCTTTGTTTGTAGATTGTGAAATAATGCTCCAATATAATTCACCTTAGTGTGTAAATGATTATGGAAATATGCCTGGTAATATCATCACTGACTTTTGCCTTTTTTGTATTACAGGGAGACTTTCCCTGGAGGAGTTCATTAAAGGTGCCAAGAGCGACCCTTCCATTGTTCGACTGCTCCAGTCTGATCAGAGCTCTCCTCGCTAGTTATGAAAGCAGCAACAGCCACAGAAAACCACGTCACATCTTCACACTTAGACAGAAGGATCAGCTGGTTGTTCTCCAAGTCATAGACTGCATTCGAGCAACAAATCAGCTTCATATATGTGATGCATCAGTCACAAAATCTGCTCAGTTTACTCAGATGCACTTACAGATTTAGCCCTTTTTCTTAAAGTTTGTTAAAGGATGATATTATTTGGTATGTGTCAAGTTCGCAAGCAACTCATTTTATGTAACGTGCTGAACATCAGACAGTCAGGGCAGCCAGTTGATTAATATAGAACCATGAATGGGAGCAGATCTTGAGGTATACTCATTGACTATCTTTGAGGCAATGCAAACAGGCTTTAGAAGAATTAATCTGAACATGCCACAGCTATGAGAGTAAAGCACCCATGTTTTGCTTTCTTTCAAGCCCATTATGCAAACGTCGGTAAGTAGCACTTAGTATAGCTTTCTGTAAGTTAAAGCGCAGTCCAAAAATCCCAATGCATTATAGGCATGATTCAGTTCTGCAAAATGTAACTGTTTTATGGAAATGGTAAAGTAAATCCTTCAGTATTTAGTCTTGTATTGAATTTGTTTGAAACTTCAGTTTTTGTTGTTGGACTGTTGCCAGCTTACACAGTTGTATTAATAGTTTAGGACTCTGCCACTATGCTATGCTTCATCAAGAGCGATTTGCCAAAGCTTGTGTTTATGTTGATTGCATCACATTCCCTGGCTCATAAACATAGATGTGTGTAGTAAGCAAGGCTTGTGCAGCACTTGAGCAAAAAAAAAAAAAAATCAAAAGTAGATATGTTCTGTATGTTGGCCTTTCCAGCTGAATGCTGTATTTGTATGAATTATGTATTGAGAAGTCAAGCAACCAACCATTATTTAAGAATCTTAGCAAACCATAGAAAAATAAAACTTAGTAAGATTTGTATATCCATAATAAAATGCAGTGACTTTTCGGTGTATTTTTTATTTTCATAACAAAAACATTAAACACACTTGTGTAAGAAAAATCTACACAGTTCCCATTTTGCTCCCTGCCCAGCACAAATACAGAGGAAGGGTCATTGACTCAAAAAGGAACATCACATGGAAGGGGAAAACAGCAGGATAAATCCAGGACAAAGAATATAAAGCTGTTTTGACAGCATCCGGTAACCTAGAGTGGTTTCCTGTCCTCAGTGAACGTCCTGTCTCAGTTACTCGCCCCATTAATTACGAAGACTTTATCCTGTTTTACTCATTGTTCACTGAGGAATGGACACCACTGGACAACCACGGGGCTGGGTAGGATTTTATTGGAACAAAGAAAACAAACCTATATGTAATGTGCACAAATGACCATCCTGTTCAATAGCGTTATTGGCACAACAGTCAGCCAATTCAAAAAAAAAAAAAGGGGGGGGGGGCCTGTGAGGCAAAGCTAAAGCAACCACGATTTAAATCCCGATCCCGCCTCATGTCAAAACGATTGGAGAAGATTAAAAGTGAGACGTGTCTTTGTTTCAAGAGTGCTCAGTAACAAAGTCCCAGTTTTCCCCTCATCCATGGGAGAGGAGAGGCGGCGCATAGACAGGCTCAAACTTGACAAGCCTCGCACGGCCTAAGATCTCATAATTCATCCTTGTCCAAGTCATCCAGATCCACATCACTCAGGTCAATGTCATCCTCCACAGGAAGCTGAGGGAATGGAAAAGAGACAGGATATTATCAAACATCTTGTCCTCATCTTGTTCTTATGCTACTGTGACATTTACAAGAACGCTTCAAATAGGTGTCAGTGGTAATGACCTTTATATAACAGATTTCATTCGCATGATAAAAATAGAGGTGCTTTTTGATCATTATTATTATACATACACAGATTTGTTTCTGAAAATCTTCCCACCGAGGGCACTGATTTACTGTAAAATAGTTTACCTCAAACAAACAAAAAAGCTACTTACGACTCCATCCTTCCCATCCCAAGCTTCAACAGTGTGGATCTTGGGTAAAGCCCCTCCTGATATTGTGGCAGTGGAACCACGCCCAACAGAAAGATCCCTACGGTGGGGGAGGAAGAAAATAACCTTAGGTGCTACAATAATTCTCAGGGAAACACAAGAGAACAGAAGGGGGAAAAAACAGTACCTTAAGAACTCATGAATTCCTGTCTCACTGAATGAGCCTTTCAGAAGAGCAAACTTCATCTTGCGAGCATTAATGGCTGCCATGGCTGGGTAGCCGAAACCACCAATCCCTAAAGAGGCCTCGAGTTCCATCTGAGCTCCAGATTCGGTCCACAGCCAGCTACAGAAGGAAGAAGTTTAATTAGAGACAGAGGGCAAAAACAACAACAACAGACATTATAATTATTATTTACTTTTAACTAGCCTAGGAAAACTTGACAGGAACCAAAATCTAAACCGATATGGGATTGTGTTCTTTGTGTATATAGTCATGGACAAAAGCAATGTTCCACTAAAAAAAAAAAAATGTATAAAAGAAAAAATTTGCCTTGTTACATTAAGAGCACAGATAAGGTAAAATTACCATGATGCTCAGTAGAGTGTTACTTTATCATGGATAAACTTTTCACATGCACAAAATTTAACAAAGCTGACATAACTTATCAAAAGTAAGGAAATCATTCTGAGTGTGCATTTTGTGTTCAAACACCATCACGTCCTGCTAGCAACAAGAGGGCCATAGGAATGCTTCAACTTGGTGCAACGTGAGCCAACGCCGCTAGGAACACCACTGCCACACTGTGGAACAGATTGCAAATAACTGGTTCCTCTGCTGAACCCCCAGGTCAGGAAGGCCAAGAGTGACACCACCAAGACAAGACAGACTAGTCTAATGGCATCAGTTGAGAAAGTGGCCAGTACTGGCATTCCAGGGTTACACACGATAATTTTGTAAGACTATATTAAAAAAAAAAAAAAGTAAAATAAATAAATAATAAAACCGGTTGGCTGCAGCTGGACTCGCAAGGCCTCTATATCACCGTCAACGTTGTCTGAATTTTGAAATTCGGATAGCTCAGTGGTTAAGGCATTGGACTACGGTTCGGAAGGTCCCAGGTTCAAATCCCACAACCACCAAGCAGTCCCTTGAGCAAGGTCCTTAACTCACAGCTCAGATGTATAATGAGATATATAATATCTACTGTAAGTCTCTCTATAAGGGCGTCTGGCAAAATTTCTAGATGTATTATTTAAAAAAATTAAAGTAAATAAAAAAGGTTGAGTCACTAGTTAAAAACATTACTAGTCATATTAACCATTGCAGCCCTGCCTCCCAATCTAAATCAATCATCTTCGGGCCACTTTATAAACAATGTAGATGAAAACAGGTTAGAAGCACTGACCCCCACATCTTCTTCTTGTACTTCTCAGCCATCTTGATCATGACATCCAGATAAGCATTTCTGCCTTCTGCACCTAAATTACACAATAAAGAATACAGCTGATGTAAGTTTGGATTACAAACACTGCAGACAGACAGACAGTCAAAAGTTTAGACACATTCTTATTCCATAGTCTTTCCTGATTTCTATTTATTTCTACATTGTAAAACAAAATATGCAATAATCTCCTATGAACAGATGATGTGTCTGCTACTTATACTTCATAACGGCTTTAATCTGAGGTGCTTTTTGTTAACTGGTAGCTCTAAATGCACGTCTCCTCTGCAGCAGAGGTAAGTTTTGGTCTTGCTTTCCTGGGATGGTCTTCATAAGAGCCAGTTACATCATGGTGCTTGCTGGGTTTTGCAAATTGACTGGACAATACTGTTTTTGCAGGAACTATTCCAGAACATCTGACCTTCATGTCTTAAAACACAACTGACTGTTACATAATTACATAATGCCATGTGTGTTGATATCCAGTATTGTTGAAGGTAGAAAAATAAATTCAAACTTGTGTCCAAACTTTTGACTCGTACTACAAATTATATATACAGTATGTATATATTTTTTTAAACAACTGTATTTGCGCTGTCATGTTCTTAACCGGTTCTCATACCTGTATCTAGAACATGAGGCAAAACGGCAATGACACAAAGCTGACTGTCGTCACAAGTCTTCTTCAAAACGTCCTCATTCAGAATCTAAAAAGGACAATGCACAATTTGCCTTATAATATCAACGAAAGCACATTTCTAGAAAGCAGCATTAGATTACCAGCTCATTTAGCTTAAGGAATAGGAAACCTAAAAGAACAGACCTCGAGTAGTTCTGGAGGAGGGGCATTGTCTGAGAAAAGGTCAATGGCACGAGCAATAATGTCGGAGCGCGTGCGTCCACCCTGGTAGTCCTCGGGTTCCTCTCCTTTTCGAAAGATCTTAATGGTAGGGAATCCTCTGATCTACAAACGGGAAATGGAGACGATCAAACAAAGTTTTCAGTCAAGTTTTACACAGATATGAAAGACATCGAGGTATCAGACTCACTCCATAGCGGCTTGCCAGACCCTGATGTACGGTCGCGTCTACAGTTCCCAGCTTCACTCTACCATTGGTCTGCTCTTTGACTTGAGAAGCCGCGGCCGTCCATTCAGGCTCAAGACTGACGAGATCAAATTGAAGATTAATAACCCATTAATTGCAATGCATACTTCATAATCATGCATTATTCTCTTCAGGCCACATCATTTAGGAAGTTCATTCGAATGTAAACAAGCTTACTTTTTACAGTGTCCACACCATGGGGCAAAGAACTCCACCAACCACACGTCATTGCTGCCCAAAACCATGTGGTCAAAGTTATCGTCGGTCAGCTCTACCACATCTTTCTTATCGCCACTGCTTCCGCCAGAATTCTAAAAATCGCCAGACAGAATAGAGAATTAAAGAAAATAATGAAAGACAAAATGTAAAGGAAAGGACATTTGTGAACCTCGGTACCTGTCTGTTGTAGTCAGAACCTCCAGATTTTCCACTCAGTCG
Organism: Clarias platycephalus; assembly: GCA_030068275.1. NCBI lineage: Eukaryota > Metazoa > Chordata > Actinopteri > Siluriformes > Clariidae > Clarias > Clarias platycephalus. Next base: position 10,233,277 of record JAQQZT010000020.1, on the reverse strand, counting down.
GTCTTTCACTAGAGATCGCACAGCATTCAGAGCTGCCTCAACAATCGCCTGACTGCTGCGTCCACCTACAGACAAAACACCGCAGACGTGGCTTAAATACACAGCCCTCTGCATGCACAAGTACACACTGGCACATGGCTAGTAAAAATAAGTTTGACCTTAAAGTGTTAAAACTCTCTTTTACGGTTTTGAATATTTTTTTTTCCCTTTTTATAAAAGTACTGTATTATATGAAGCATGGACAATGGACAGCGAAATCATCATAATTACAAACCGACTCTTCATGATGCTGGATTAATAATAAAAAAAGAATGCGTTTCGCATGGAGATAATGGAGATGCGTTGGATAATGGAATTATTACCAGAGTATTTCTGGGCTTTTAGTCCTGTAAAAAAAATAATAAAAAATCTGTTCGAACATGAGCATGGGACGCCACTATTGATCAAACTCAACTTGTGCATCCACAATCCCGACAACATTATATTAATGGACTTCTGTAATTGAAATTCCAAACATAACTATTATTGCTGCACCAATGTATTGGCTGTACATCATATTGTCCGATATTCGCCTTGTTCAATGGAACCGGTCTATAAGCAAATAAGATAATCACTGATGCAAATGGCGGCTGCTGGTTAACTACAGTCTGACTAGGACAACAGTAGCCTACCCAGCTGAAGTTTTGGGTAAGATCCAATAGGTAGTGCTAGAATACTGTACCTCCCATGTCCCATGTACACGAGTGTCAGGAGAAAGAAAAATTGCCATGAGAGCGTTTATCAGTGTCTCGAAGGAAGGTCAGACATGTTCAGTTTATAAGGCATGCTCGAGTGACATTCTAAAGGAAGAAATTTGTTGCCATGTCTGTAATAATCATGATTGACTTCAGCATAGTAAGGCAATCCCTCTATAAACCATGAAGATGTGAGCATGGATAGGATAAAGTGTATTATACGGATGGGGCTGGAATGGAATCAACATAGCTCTGACCGTAGTTGGAAGACTTTTTCAGTACCTAAATACCCCAACAAGAACAATGCTTCTAACTACTGTAAGAGCTATGTTGATTGACTGTTGCACACGTTGATCATAATTATTACAGACATGGCACGTCATTTGTTTACAACATACAAAACAGTAACAGAAATGCAATCTGTACCTTGGTAATCCTCAGGCTTATGCTTGTTAGCACCAAAGACCTTGATGGTGGGGAAACCACGAACTCCATATTGGCCTCCCAGGGATTTGTGTTGGTCTGCATCAACAGCACCCACTTTCACCACACCCTGTTGGTTTACAGCACAATGCATGCATAAATTCTCAATTCTGCAATCGTTGAAAATATGGCAAATGAGAAATTTTGTGATTGTGCAGAACAGACAAATTTCAAACAAAGCTCACTCATGCGGTCAGGGTTTACTCGACTCTCATCTCATATCATTACATTATTCACTACCTTTGCCTTAAAAGGTTTACATATTTTGATTCCAAAAAGACAGCCTTTCCTGTATTTAATTACTCAAGTAGTCTTTAGTAATAGCTCAGCGGGCTTCCTGAAACAAACATTCTCTTTCAGTCTAGTCCCTGAACAGTTTCACATAAAAACGCTTTTAGTTTGTTAAGCCACACAGTGGCGTACGAATCATTCAAGCATAAAAGCATCTAACTTAAGTCATGAAACAGTGAGAAACAGGTGCAGATGATGAGAGATGATCAGGCCGGTGATTAGTACTGTATACTGGTGTTGCTGAACGCTAAGTGGTTGGAATAGATGAGAGGGGAAATGAGGTCGCTGCTGAGGTGAAGACAATTAAAAAATTGGTTGTTTTTGTCAAACATCATCTGGTGGAGTGCATTAAAACATTTGTCATTTTCTTAAATTGAATCTACATCATTTTATTTAATTTAATATGAAGAAATTAGAGGTGGCTCAAGACTTTAACATCATATCATTAAGTTGATTATTTACCTTTAAAGCTGTGGCTGCTTTCTTCCATTCTGGGACCAGGCTCTGGCAGTGACCGCACCTTTAAAATAAATAAATAAATAAATAAATAAATAAAAAATCATTAGATTTAATGAATCAAAACAGACTTTTCCAATAGTTACTAGGCATATGACCGCAATCTAAATGAGGTCACCACTATGATATATACCTGATAATTATAGACCAAAAACATGGAGATTTATATACCTATATAACAATACAAGCTTTGTACGTTGTAACTCACCAGGGGGCGTAAAACTCCACGAGCCACAAACTGTCACTCTGCAGAACTTCCCTGTTGAAGTTTGAAGGATTGAGCTCAATCACATCGTCGCTGGCAGAGTAAAATCCGTGGACGGAGAGGACCGCCACAGAGCAAACAAACACACCTGAAAGCATAAGCAGCAAGTTAGAGCCAATCACTAACATTCGGCTTCAATACTGCTTGGATGGAACACCTTATCTGTGTTGTCAATGAAGAAACTTTTATGCAAGCTCAAAAAAACAATAGTTCCTTGTATAAACCTCTGTAACTGTGCATATTTCCAGCATCCTCAACCTGATTTGTATTCTGAAAGGTTTTAACCCACACGATTTGAAATAGTGGTCATGCCCAATGAGGTAGTGTGGAACATCACTGCTGTATCTACGTATAATGTTCACGTTATCATGGACCAACGTCTAGTGCTGTTCGTCTATTTGTTTCATGCAAAAGACGGTGGCAGTATTCAAATCTCACAACTAAACTGGCTGTCTATGTTTCCTTTTCCATATTCTTTTTTACATTTTTCTAATATCTTTAAAAAAAAAGCCTTACGCTTTCTAAAATGATTTGATTGATTTCAATTCATCTTGAATGCATGCAGTTACATCTGAATTGCATGTGAGATATAAACCTGATGGTCATAATGTATAGGGTTGGTTTGAAGACAAGAAAATATATGAGCAGAATAGACCAAGAATTCAAAGTCAGATCAGATCTGGTGTTTCCTTGTGAGTTTACAGTACAGTATAGTTTAGACTGAGTTTAACTACTGTTGAATACTGTGTTAAGGATCATACAAGCATATTTAATTTAATGATCCAGGACTAAACACTGACATTTCTGCAATCATGAACACTTTACACAGTGCATAGCTTCATATCAGCTGTCTGGATATTTAGATGAGATTTCTCTATACAATTGAGATCACAGCATAATATCTGCACGAGCCAGGGCAGATTTAGCATTTAATAAACTACCCCTTTAGCCACAGAACAACCGTTTGCTATCAGCAGGATAGATTTTTAATCTCCTGATCGTTAAGATGTCAATACTCTAACAAGTTCACAAACCAAAACAACAAGTGCACTGATAAACGTAGACGGTTCTCACCCAGAAAAGCTCGCATGTTGAGTTCCAGGCCGCAGCTAACAACACCGACTCTGGCTCAATCACACAGCACTAACACCCGCAGCACAGTCAACCGTAAAGCATAAAACACTAGCTCACCGTGGCCCGCGCTGATTGGCTCTCCGCGGTCCAGGACCAATCACATCCAATCAGCTCCCGCCGTGTAATTTTGAAAGGCGGAGAATTACGGAAAGCCAAACGGGACAAACCTCATTCGCAGGAACAGGGAAATCTCTATTCGCGCTGTTGCTGTGCAATAATTAGCAATAACGCTTCACGTCACACTTTTTGAGACACGTATCATAAATGCGTATCATAACTTACAGACTTGCAAGTGTTTTTCTTTGTTATTTACATACTTTACAGAGAGTTAATTGTGATATATGTGTGTGTGGGGAAAAAAACAATAGGTTGGGCCATATCCATACATAGGAAATATAAACATGTTAAAAATTAAATATTTTAACAATTATTTTATGTTTCAGATACCCTAAAAAGAAGCATTTGACAAAAGAGCAATGAATTGAATCATACTGATGACCGGGTCAGGAAGCAGTAGCATGGTTGCAAAATGTAATGCAATGTTATTTCAAAACATTAGTAACCTTAGTAAATTGTTTCTCATAAAAAATATTTTATGAGATTTCCCAAAATATCGAAAAGTTTCCGTAGTTTGTGTGTCCTGTGATGGTGTGTCCTGTTCAGGTTGTACGATGTCTCATGCTGGAAGTCTCCAGGGATGGGATTCAGGCCCCCTTCAACTATATATTCCTGCTTACAGTATATCCCTTTTCCAATTCATAGCCTTATCTATTCTGTAGATACTATACATATTCACAGCATAGCCGTGTTATATAATATTTACTGCATTTACTGTGAATACACTAATACAGTTTATGAAACCAACAACCAAAAAGTTGATTCAGTATTACAAAAGAATGGAACAACTGACATGCTGACACATTCTCCTGTGTATATTTACATTTAAGGGCTTGGAATATAGTAAAAAGAATACACCTACAGAAGATAATACTGTTTGCATTACACGTTCGCACAAAACTGTTTGGACGCGAGGTAAACTGCTTGATAGAATTAACTTGAATTTATGTGACGTCATAATAAGTGGGCATGGCCAAAAAGTTGACCCAAAAATGCTTTAGGCAGTAAAGGAACTTTTTAAAAGAGAAAATAATTAAAATAATATTAATAATAATAATAATAATAATAAAATTACTACTGAGATTTTTATATAGTGTACTGTATCCATCTCTCTGCCATGTTAAATTAAGGTTTTTGTTTATTTCTTTAATCCTGTTATCCTGCTACAGTTTTACATAGTTTACATATGTGTTCATACAGTGTAAACTTTGTCTGTTGATGAATTTAAAAATGTTTCATGCCCTGTTACTGAAATTTTGTTTATTCATGCTATAATAATTTATGTTTTTACATTTCAAAAAAGTCTGTATTTGTCACACATACTGTACATTACAGTGAAATAAATTTCTATGCATATTGTAGCTAGTTAGGAAGAGTTAAGTTGGCTCAAGGTCCCAACAATAGCAGTGTGGGGGGACTAGGGCTTGAACCCCCAATCTTCTGATCAGCAACTGAGCCTTAAACCTTAAATCAGTCCTACCCTGACAAGACAGCTTAGACAATGTACAAATCTAAAAAAAAAAAAAAAAAGAAAGAAGAAAAAGAAAATCCCAGTTCAGTTGAGCATACATAGAGATGGTTAAGTATAATAATTAGGCTAGAACTATGTTGCTTACTACTGTAGGTCGACTGCGACATCTGTCATCCAATTTCTCTCAATCAGTCTCACCTGTCCCTGACTCTATATTCTTGAAATTCAGTCTGAAGTTCACTTTATGTGGGAAAGTTAAAACAACTTTCATCCATCTGGTCCTTTAGTTGGAAATAGGAAGTCCAAAATATTTTTACATATTTACCCTAATTTACACTTTACCCTAAACCTCAGCCAACATCTCTTGAATATTTACCATACAACAATGACAACAACAACAACAACAACAACAATAATAATAATAATAATAATAATAGTAATAAAAAAGCCACTAGCATTCCCATTACCAGGAACTGAGACCAGGATCTGTCTGTGTGAAGTTTTCATGATCTTCCATTTTATTTGTTTGTTTCCTCCCACTTGCCAACAAAAAATGACAGGCTGTTACCCCATATGTGAATGTAAGCGTCCATCTAGGGCAGGGTTCTTCAACTCCTGTCCTGCAGTGCCAGTGATTCTTCTGCTTAAACACGACTGATTCAACTAATCTATTAATTACCATGTACAGTAGGTGTGTTTAGGTGTTTATTGAATTACATACTGTGCTGGACACTGGTTCTCCAGGACTACGTTTGAGAACCCTGATCTAGGGTGTAGTCTCTCCTTGTGCTCAGTGAACCCAGGACAAGCTCTGGATCCCTTATCATGATAAAGTGCTTACTAAAGATGAATAAATAAACTCCACAGTTCATTATTGTAAAAATAAATAAATCAACATTATAGTAACTAACAAAGCAATTTTTAAAAAAGAAATTTAACTTGTTCTTTAATAATTGCAAATTTAATAATTGCAAATTTGCCCATCCAGTCCAATCCTTATTAATAGACTTATAAAATTAACATTAGAGAAATTTGTTAATATCATTTGAATCATTTTAGAACTAACTGCAAAAGGAATGGGGAAGATTAGCAGGGTGGGAAATATCACACCCAGCGCAATGAGAAGCACTGCCAAAAATGCACACCACGAAACAGAAACCCTGAAACTTCTTTATTTCAAGTCCATTTCATTCAATTTTCTTACAGACAAAAATAAATTAATCAGTAGTTCAATGTTTTCACGCTGTTAAACAAGAACTATACACTCTTCATAAAATAAATAAGTTAGATTTAGTGCAATCAAGTCAGTTATCAAATGTGTTGATCAGTACACACAATCACAGGAAACAGTAGAAGAGCAAGCAAGTACAAAACTGATGTACACTGCAAACAATGTAAATCAACATCAACAGCTGGATAGTAGGAGGAATGATAACACAGTTGATCTAAAATTCTCCGCTGGAAAAGAAGAACGTTTTCACAAATAGCAAGAGCTTGAAATTCTATTTTAGCATGTCCTGTGTACTGTATATCACTCTTTTTTTTCAATACTTTGTCACATGCTAATTGTTTTTTTTTATCAGCTGCTAGTTTTTAACAGACACTTTTAAACTATTTACACAGAATCTCAAGCAAGGCGTATTACATTCTTAAAGTATGAATGATCAGACATATAGTCACCACCCACTTTATTAGGAACACATGTACATTCGTACAGTGATTTAATCCGCCAGTCATGTCGCAGCTGTGCACTGCATCAAATTATGCAGATACAAGTTATGAATTTGTTAATGCGTACATCAAATATCAGGATAGAAATAAATGTGATCTCAGTTACTCTGAACATGGTATGATTGTACACAACATTGAGCACATGTTCACAAACTTGTCACTTCACAAACAACTAGATTTTGACATTTTAAGTACTGCACAGTTGCCATATGGTTGGCTGATCCGATAATGCATGAACGAGCAGGTGTACAATAAAGGGCTCAGTGAGTGTATACCTTAATCTCTTGCTGAACGAAATAGTATACAGTAACTCAAGGAAAAAAAGGTTGATTGATTGGCAGCTAGATATACATAATGATGGTGGAAATCAATAAAAAAAAGTTCTTGAGGAATGTACGAATGCCTGGTTTGCAACAGCATGTGGAAGTAAATCATATTGAAGAAGAACAATTTAGACAAAAAGCATAAAGCAGCATCAGTGTGGATGAATGAAAAAGAAATGCTGCAGACTATTGCTGCAGGAAGAGAGGTGGAATAAAACAACCTGTTTCTCCTTGACTTCCTCATGCACCAAGCATCTTCTTGACCAGGTAGCCAGGCATACTATAGATAAAGAGGATCACCATGATCAATAGCAGTAGGGCCAGGATAATTTTGATGATAAGCCATTTGTAGCGGGTGCACACCAGGTAGCGCACAGCCTTCAGCGGACTCATGAACCAGAGGAAGGTGGTGTCGGGCCGGCTGTTTCAGGTCGAGCCAGGTGATGAGTGGAAGACGACAAGTTGGGAAAGGCAATGGAAGGCAAATGGAAGAAGGAGATAAGGAATGTATTAGTGGTTAGTAGTAGTTGGCAATGAATATTACAGATCTTTAATTTGTTGTGGTATTTCAGATATGCACAGACATTAGGACTAAAACGTAGCCCTAGCCTATCTCTACTGAGATTTAATCAATATTTAACACAAAACATGAGAAATACAAAGATCAAGCGATGGAAATGGTAGAAAATGCATAGCTACAGTACAGTTACAGTAAGATGCAGAAACTATGTGACAGATACAATAGGGGAGACAAGATGCCTGAATGTTTCATGTAAAACTGAGAGCCACTGTAATACACAATGTGCAAGAAAGCCCAGTGAGCATGGGTTATTACACCAAACACATGACATGGCAAAAACTAGTAATATTATTTACATTAGCTGCAACCTATTACCCAAGATTCACTTTTAAGTCTTGTTTTAGACATTCAAATGGGTTTCCCGTCTTTGTGTGTGTCCTGTTTATATTTTTGTATTTGCCCAGTCATAAAAACAAGCCAGGCCCTTTTGTGACCTCATATAGGAAGATACCCTTTAATAGACATTCAAACAGCACATTTGGATAAGAAATAGAATAAAGGGAGCTTAAAGTATGAAAGCTGGAGAATTAACAGACACACTTTAGACCTATCTTAACGTGTTAAATAACTAGTAATATATGGATAATATAGAGTTTTAAATAAAATTTACTATAACTTCAAATGCAACTCATAAACCTATTCCAATACTGCTCAAACTGCTGATAATTGAGATGGAGGTATGACATGATTGGGAACATTTACATGATACTACAGTTCATATCAAATGACGATTTACAGTAGGTCAATGAGACTCTCATCAATGAACAGAACATGTGGGTTATGGTTTCCAGCAGTAGTTGCTCAGGCCTCAGTAAGCAAAGAGAGAGTAGAAAGGAGGAATGTAAGAGTGCTACCAGTAAACTTCCCCCTCTCCCATCATGCCCCCAACAGCTTCTTGACAAGGTATCCAGGGATGGAGTAGAGAAAGAGGCCGAGCAGCAGGAGGAGCAGCAGCAGCGCCAGTGTCTTCAGGATCAGCCAGCGGTAGTGGTGCCATATGAAGTATCGTATGGACTTCAGAGGGTTCAAGAACCACACGAGACTGGTGTCCGGACGTCTTTTTGTGTAATGTGTTTAAAAATGATCAGGTAAGGGTGAAGGAAGGAATGAATGTTGATGGACAGTGGAAATGATAGAAAGAGGAAAAGTTAACAGGATACAGGGAGGGGTGTCTGTTTTCTGTAGCAAAGAATATACCTAGGCTTTCTATTTAAAAATGTTTTTTGGTTGCATGTGTGTACTGTAGAATGCATGAATCATTATCACAAGACAATGATCATTTTATATAAGGATTTAGATTGTCCCTTAAATGATGGCAATTTAGGTAAGTGCATGAAATTACATGTGTGTGTGTGGGGGGGAGGGGTTAATGTCTTACTTTGGTTTTTCCAGGGGTTCTGGCTCATTCCTTCCAAGGCCAACAGGATTCTTCTCTGCTTCCTCTGCTGTCAGTAGATGGAGCTCTGCTTCCACTTTACCCTGAGAGGAGAACAGTTTAATGATGGGAACAGATTACAATTGGCACTAATGGAAAATTTCTCATTCTGGTAATATATTTTAAAAAGCATGCATGATGTGACATTCATGTCTCACCGTGAGCTCTGGCTCATCGTTCTCATTTTGTGCCATAAAAGGCCACCAGCCCTTCACCCTTTTCTGTTTGAAGATTGAGATGGTCGGCAGGTCCTGCTCATTGACAATCATATCAAGGGAGCAAAGCTTCGATGTTTTCGCTCCTCTAGGAAACCGGTTCAAATCGAGTTCAATTGCACCTAAAAGAAAATGTACAAGTTTAGAGCTTAAAAATACAGCTGACTTTGAACGAGCTTCTCAAAGCCAAAGTACACTAAAGGTAGCACCAAAGTCTAATGGAGAGAACAAAAAGTCATGTTTCATATTGCAGTATAAGTGCTACAAGTTCATACACTCACAAAAATATGGACTCACTTGAAGACACCTAAGCACACATGCTGGATTCCTAAACAAATCCTGCAAAGTTACTTAGAGAAGAGAGAGAGATTGCTCATACCCAAGAAGTCATCTGCAGAGAAATGGTCAGCATCCCACACTTGCAGGGTGAGGCGAGCAGGAATCTTGTACTCCGTCTCATCCCAGGAGAACAAGGACTCTTTCTTGGAGACCACAATCTTCTCCTCAGCCACGACATAGTCGAATGGATAGACGAAGCGCCAGTTAAAATTTCCTTCTCCAGTCAGAGAGTGGTAATGCACGTCTGTCTCCTGCTTATCTTCTGTTTGGCCTTTCAGCCAGCTGGGTACAAAGACCAATGTTAGGAGGTATTTAGACACTTACAATGATGTTTCACGTATAAAGCCAGCTATAAAGAACGTATGAAAAGCTCTTCATCAAACAACTTGTGCAGGCATTTAACCAGTTAAATCACTGGAAGTAATAAATTAGATTTCTTTCTTTAAAGAAATGGAATAATTCGTGATCGAATTTGTGATACAAACAACAAATACTGTGCAATCTTATTTATTAATAGTGTCTTTCACATGAGCAAAATAGTACACATCCATTTAGGAAAATCTTTTTAGTTGGAATCCACTTACAGTGACTTCCAAAATATTTTTCCAGACAGGTATTCCCAAAGGTATCTTGGGCCCTGCTGTTTTGACAAGCCAGGACTTTAACATTAAACTGAGTATTTAGAGATTAAAATAAAAGTAATTAACTATTAAATGGGCCATTAGTGGCTTAGTCGTAGGTTTCTCTCCAGGCATGCGGGTTCGATTCCCAGCCAATGCCCAAACCTCAGCCACTGGATGCAGTGCCGGTGCCGAACCTGGGTAAAATGGGATTGATTGTTTCAGGAAGGGCATTGGTGTAAAACCTGTGCTTGTGCATGCAGACTGTATGGTCTGCTATGGCGCCCTTATGCTGGGAGCAGCCAAAAGGCCACCATCAACTATTAAATAGTCAGAGGTTGTAATATTTAATGGTCATTACAACACACATTACACTATTGTTTAAATGCTATTGTCCTGTAAAGCTTTGGGTAACGTTTGTGCTTGTAAGTAATATGTCAAGTAGTCAAGCAAACAACACAGCACAGCAATAACGTAGGGAGCTAAACCAAATGGAACATACTGACCAAAAAAAAAAAAAAAAAGGTTAACAAAACCAACCACACACTTTTCACACACCTACCCATACCTACCCCTGGACATAAATGTCACTGGATTTTTCCCCTGTGAAGTAATCATCGTCTTCCAGAATCACCTCGTCAGTATTCCATATTATCACCCTGAGCTCATATCTGGTAACGTGGTGGAGGGAGGGGGAAGAAAGGGCATGACATGAGGGCAACCAACAATAAAATAGATGTTTCAAACACTATAATGGATTCATCAGAGAGAGAAAAGCAAACAATAGATTATGTGGAAGAAAGACAAGAAGCCAAGGTTTCTGGACAAGCCGAGGACATGCTGAAATGAAGTCTACAACAAAGAAACAGGATTATACAAAAGTGATACAAAAGTGGTACGAAAGGGAATCATTCCAAAGTCATTGTGATGTCAAGGTTTCACGGTTATTTATGGTGTATGACTGGGTAGTTTCCTCACTGTTGACTTTTTAAAAAGTGCATATAAAAATACAAGTTTAAAACACCTTCCAGTCTGTCTACACGTTTATATTTTCCACTTCTTTACTCCAATGTTATTCTTCCTATTTGTGTCCAGGCAGCAAACACGAGATTGGATATCTCCTTCTGGAGTCCCTTAAACCCCATTAAATAAACCTCTGCACAGGGACACTGGACCGCACTGAAAACCCATTGGAATGTTAAATCTCCTATTGTTGTAATGTTACTCTGTTTCCATCTCTAGCATTCTTGCAAAATGTTCATATCATACTAACTAGCTATTAAATACCTGTCAGAAGAAAAAGGCATTGCTGATCAAAATAAATATTTATTTGCATATATGTACATGCATGTATTCTGCCGAGGCTAGTTTTATTTATTTATTTATTTATTTATTTAGCTCAGCATAATCACCGCAGCTGACAACTATAAAAAGGCACAGTGAAGCTGTAATAAATAAAACATTTTTGAAGATTTAGATTTTTTGTATTGTTTGCTTTTTTGCTACTTTAATAATGAGACTTTTTTTAAAACAAATAATTTCATCACCGGCTTGTTGATTGATACCGTGAAACCGTGATAATTTTACACAGTGGTACCTACGGACGCATACGAACGGCCCTCCACACAAATTTTCACCTTGAGAACTAATTTGCATCGGCATACAAAGCATTTTCAGCATACGAGTGAACGAACCGAGTCGAATCGAGCGCCAGCTATGTTGCGTGTACGTCTGAGAGCCATTCAAAACTTGTTTGTGTCAGTGGAAAATCAAGCGTAATGAGTTTATATATTTCTTTAAGGGGACCTGCTTTCAGTTTAATTTTTAAAGCAGGCGGTGCCAAGAGGAATCATAAATTAAGATTAAGTGAGAATTTATTTCATATTTTACTTCATTTACAAGTCTTTACTAAATGTTTTCATTGTTTTTATATACAAAAATATGATTATGGTGTTGGTAACACGGCGGCACGGTGTAGTGGTTAGCACTGTCGCCTTGCACCTCCAGGGTCCGGGTTCGATTCCCATCTCTGTGTGCATGGAGTTTGCATGTTCTCCTCGTACTTGGTGGATTTCCTCCCACAGTCCAAAGATATGCAGGTTAGGCTAATTGGCGTTCTCAAATTGCCCATAGTGTGTGTATGTATGCCCTGCGATGGATTGGCACCCTGTCCAGGGTGTACCCTACCTCTAAGCTTCCTGGGATAGCCTCCAGGTCCCTGCGACCCTGAATACAGGATAAAGCGGTATAGAAGTTGAGTGAGTGTTGGTAACATTGATAATATTTTTAGGGTGGCTGGAAGGCATGTACATTGTTTCCTATGTGAAAGTCCGCAATAGGGAATTTCTCGCCTGTGGAACAGAGTCAACTCATATGCCGAAGTATCACTGTACTAGGTTATTGTGCATAATTATAAAAAAAACTACGGCAGTCCATATCACAAAATAAATAACAAGTGAAGAAGTAAATAAATATGTATAATAAATAAGTAAAGAAACCAATTCCAAAAAGAGTTACACACTTCTTTGGTTTTCGTGGTGCTATGTCTAGGGCCGGTCCTGGTGCAGGTGCATCCTTTGGGAACATGTCGACCCACATCTCAATTCGCCCCTGCAAAGTTTAGAAAAATTTAGAGACATTTCTAAACAGTCAATCGACAAACTATTATTGAATTTAGATTTCCTGATTTAACTGATTTGTGTGATAAGTAATAAGATTTTTGATGAACTTTTTTTTTTTTGATTCATCTTAAAACTGTAATACCACTGATATCCAAAGAAAACTAGCCTGCTGATCTGGCCTTTAGTGTTGAATTAAGAAATATTCACACAGCATTGACTAAACAGTGTAATGTTACTGCACCTGCTCTATTCCTGGTTTCTCCGGGTGGAGAAGAGGCCTGGTCTCTACATGTTCTGGGATGAGTTTGCAGCCTACTTGAGGAATTTCCTCCCAGTGCTTCAGTGCAGTAAGTGCCAAATGTTCATCTGTTGGCTTCTTCAGACCTTCAGATACACACACACACACAGATATCAAAGTAAAAACTACCTTTACTTCTATATAGTCCCGTGCACATCTGAAATGCTGGCCTCCCAGGAACTCCTTTAATGGCCCAAACATAAAGAAATAGATTGAAATAAGGTTGGAGCAGGACTGGGTATGGGTATGTGGCAATAACTCTCTTTCAAGTTCCTGTAACGTCCAAATGGTGTCCATGATTGTGTGTACAGTTCCCACTTCCGCAAGTTGGTGACAAGTTATCCATCGATTTTCAAGGATCAGGTGTTCTACTTGCTCAATGTTCACAACCGCAACAGGCTCTGAGCCACCTCGACCCATCATTCACGGGCAGGCACCTTCCTTAAAAACCTACTACTGTTAAAATGTTTTACTGTGGCTAAGAGTCTCATCACCGTATTGTACTTGAAGTATTTTGTAAATGTCAGAAAATCCTAGTTGACTTGAACACCCCTGATGTGACTATTTTTGACATCACAATAAACCGATTAAAAGTATTTCTGCAAGATTCCCTTGTATATCTCACCATTTTCATCCTCGATTTCTGTTGGCCCCAAAAAGATCCGGTTTGCAACCTTGACCTTTCCACCTGGGCCATAATGTGGTCCGTCCAACTTGCCATCCTTACACAACTTAGAGAGTATCTGAGTGGGTTTCTGAGGATCTCGCCACACATTGTAGCCGAAACTGTGTGCACAAAACAAATCCAAACAGTTCAGTTGCTGTGAGCTCACAAAACAGAAAATGCACTGTATGGGTAATTGATATAAAGTCTAAACTGACACTTACACGGAGTAGGTGGATGCGATGCCACAGGTGGCTCTGTATTTACTGTATAAACGGTTCTCCAGATCAATCTTGGTCTCTCCAATCAGGTCATCAGTGCCAACTAAGTCCCAGTCAAATACTGACACTGTCAGCATCGACTCCATTGGAAACATGGCCTCGATGTCAAAGGACCTTAAAAAGAGACAGTCGTGAACTATAAATTCAACTACGTCACTAGAGTTTTTTGATTTTTTGATTCCTGGCTTCTAAAGGCTTGGGTTTCTGAAAAGAACATGCTTTATTGTCTGGTTTTGCATGGAATTTTCAAAGTTCTCCTTTTAAGAAAAAACATACAGTATTGGAGAATATAGGGAATTCTGTTTTTGGGATTAATCATTAAAACAAATTGCAACGAACTACTTTTGCCGCTCTTTTTATTTAACGTGCAATCCATTTGTAAGGTTTATAGTTTCATACTCACTTTCCAAAAACTGGGTTGAGTTGCTTCGAGATGTAATTCTCCTTGTCCCTGATGTCGGTTTTTCCCAGCTTGATGACAACATAGGGATCAGCTTTCCCATTTAGGTCGGTAGGGTGAAGGTTTGTTGCCTAGAAAACAGGATTTCCCCAGCTCACTAGTAAGGGAAAGTGCAGTGCGGAAAGTCTTGGTTTAACACTCTGGGAACTGGGATCGAATTCCAGAAGTCACTTACCTTAACAATGTAAATCCTCACCAGGACACTGATGGGATCATTGTGTGGTATATTCTGAAACATACCCATATTGGGATCAAAGCCCGGCTCTCTGGTGATTTCTTCTGAAAGGGGCAGCTTGTACATGCACAGTGAGCCCTAGGGCAAAGACCACATGAAAAGGAATGGTTTTAAGCATATACAACAAACAGTGCACTTTAGAAGATTAGAAAATCTGAATCTCGTTTGAAAACTGATCATACTTTGAATCGGCCCATGATCCGGTCGTCATCCATCACACTGTTGTCGTCATCATCTCCAGCCTTTCCTTTGTACAGGTTGAAGCTGTGAAGCCAGTCCTCAAAATTATCAAATTCCTCCTCCAGTTCCTTATTGAACACCTAAATATTAACAGCATTAAATGAATCAGAAACTGGGAAGCATTTGAAAGAGTACACTTAAGGACTGAACATAGATTTGAATACTCTGAGTAATAAAGTTCTACAATAACTGTTGTAGTGGTTTGGAAAGTAACTTACCACAAGCTCGTCCACGTTGGGTTTGGCCTCTTTTTTCTCCATTAGTTCATTGTGCTGATTCTTCTTTTTGTCCTTCTTGGCTTTGTTTTTCTCTTTAGTCTTGGCGCCTTTCACATGAGATTGATCAACTCTGATTTCTGATTAGATTAGGGTTGAGGAATGGGAGGAGCATGTGGAAGCGGAAGAAAATGGACAGCATGGGAGACGTCAATGGCCACCTTACATCTTTTCAAGCCATGAGAGTTATAATACATAAAATCTAATTCAATTCACAATCAAATGTAAATTTATTGTTTTAATAAATAAATAAT
>JAQQZT010000020.1:10199557-10215571 GCA_030068275.1 Clarias platycephalus | reverse complement strand
CATGTGCTTTTTCTGGATTTTTGGTTGATATTCTGTCTCAATCCTTTACCATAAACCTATGATAAAAATTATAGACCGTTCATTTCTTTGTAAGTGGGCAAACTTAGAAAATCTGTAGGGGATCAAATACTTATTTCCCCCACTGTATTATATAGGTGGCACGGTGGTGTAGTAGTGGTTAGCACTGTCGCTTTGCACCCCCAGGGTCCTGATTCGATTCCCGTCTCTGTGTGCATGGAGTTTGCATGTTCTCTCCGTGCTTGGTGGATTTCCACTGGTACTCTGGTGTGTGTATGTGTGTGCACCCTGCAATGGATAAGGCGGTGTACACCCTGGACTCCAGGGTGTACCCTGCCTTATTCCCTAAGTCTCCTGTTATAGGCTCCAGGCCCCCCTGAATAAAGCTGGATAAAGCGGTATGGACAATGAGTGAGTGAGAGTGAGTATATAATCCTCAAAATATACCTGTAGAATTTTTCTTTGTACAATCTTTAATACTACTATTAACTACTATTATCCCTGTAAATCTCAGTAAAGAAACTAGGATTACAGTGCATGTTTTACAGACTACAATGCTGAAACTTCGTCCTAACTGGAAAGTCAAAATTTAAGTGCAGGAGACTCTTTCTGGCTGTGTATGCCCCTTAGATCTTTTCCCTTTAGGTAGTTTGGTTTGAGCGATTAAAGAAAAAGTTGTAAGAGCAAGAAGGTTTAACAGAGAAAGTTTTAAAGCACTGGTAAATGTTCTTAGCCACATTTGAGTCTAGTACCTGTATTGGCCCAGTTGTTGGACCGCTTATCTGGCGGTGTGTAGATGAACTTGCGAAGGCTGGAGACAGCATGTGAGCCCACTAAGGTGTAACGTCCAAAAGCTCTGCAATCCACCACTCGTATGTTCAGAGGCGGATGTAGTAACTCATTCTCTGGTAGGTCCTGCAATATAATGTTTGGAGACACCGTGACTCACCTACTGTAAAAAGCAAGTCAAAGCATCCAAGCCATGTATTTCATATTTTCTAAGACTGTTAAGGATAATTTTATTTAAAACAATGTTTCTGGGTTTTTGATAAAAATGCTATGTCATTTGTTTCCCACTGCTATTACAGGGAGGAAAAATAAAAGATTTGAAGCAAATATGTAAAATTATCATGTGATCACAGGCCATTTGTTTCATTGCAGGCAGCTTGAACGTTATCGGATTAAAGGTGAAATGCAAATATTTAAGCTTCAAAGCAAATTAATAAATTACATTCATTTCAAGAAAAAGTGAAACTACCAAAGATAACAATGATGTTTTAAAAAGAGAAGAAAATGAACAGGAAACTAGACAACACTGCTTTGGCTGGTGTGTTTTATATGGGCGGAATGGTGGCTTAGTGGTTAGCACTGTCGCCTTGCACCACCGGGGTCTGGGCTCGATTCCCGTCTCTGTGTGCATGGAGTTTGCATGTTCTCCCTGCGCTTGGTGCGTTTCCTCCGGGTACTCCGGTTTCTTCTCACAGTACAAAGACATGCAAGTTAGATTAATTACATGTTTGAGTGTGTGTATGTGTGTGCCCTGCAATGGATTGGCACCCCATCCGTGGTGTACTTCGCCTCGTGCCCTAAGTCTCCTGGGATAGGCTCCAGGCCCCCAGCGACCCTGTATACTGTACAGGACAAAGCAGTATAGACAGTGAGTGAGTGTTTTATAGGCCTATATACAGTGCTGGTCAAAAGTATTGAGACAAAACAGAATTTCAGTGTTTTGGTGACATTCACTAATTTTCCAAGATAATAATAATATATGTGTATATTTATTTTATTTTTTTCCCAAAAAAGTTGCAGTGTTCAGTATTAAGTTCTTTATGGTTCAGCTGGGCAAAGCATCAAAAAGACATCTGTAGTAGCCAGCTTGATTGCTTCCCTGAAGATCATTTACATAGATTTGCTGCAGAAGTTCGCAATTCACTTGATAATTTCCTAGTCTGAACCGTTTTTGTGCAAGAAACCCTAGCTTCAGAAATTAAAACTCCTGCCACATGATTGTTACCTCTATTAACTAAACCAGCTGAATCTAATTAGCACAACTATTCAGCTGGATATGCTCGACCTAATTAGTAAAACCACCTGTTGTGTGCACAGGGAGAACTACAATACATGGCATATGTTGTCTTAACGCTTTTGGCCACCACAGTGTTTTAGTACACTCTAGTTTTTTATTTGGTTCTTAATTTCTGTCAATTTCTTATGCATTTAAATTTTTTATAATTTGCAAATCGTTATACTGTATGGATGGTCATTTAAAATGTAATGTATTTGTGTTCAATATAAATTTTTTAAGTGCCAATTTAATAGATTAGTAGGCTTTGTTTTTGTTTGTTTAATTTAATGGAGCGGGAAACACACCAGTACTGAGGTAGACTGGCGGCCCTCCCCTTCAGGTGGTAGGAGGGCCCCCAGCTACACTAGCAGGGGGCCATAAATTTTTCGTCTTACAGAAGTGATTTCTACATCATTCACCAAGCAAATAACAAATCTGACAAACTGAACATTCTGAGAACAGGAACTTCCTAATGGCACAATGTTGCTTTTCTATACAAACGTTCTGCTGAGCTAAAATTGTTATCTGGGATGTGGGCTATTTAGATCAGACAGAACTCACCACTTCAAACCATTTCACCAGCGTGCTGAAGTTTGGATTTTTCTTGTAGTTTTGAATGAGGGCTGATTGGACACCTTTTCCCGCACACTCGATATCCACACGCGGTTTGTCCACCTGTGTCAGGTTAATCCTCTTTATGTCCCTCAGGCCCCAGAACAGGATCTATAATGAGAATGTGATGGAGATACTCAGTCTGAAAACACAGTCTCAAAAACGACTTAAGTTACTCTCATGAATTAGTCTGATTATCTGCAGTGTGTAATCTCGATTATTGAGATTGTTACCTCTATTCGGTATTTGCTGAGGACAGGTCGTATTCCCAGAGGCACCGGTAGGATGGGGCCGAGGTCTTCATCATTTGGCCCATCGAGAGGAGGAAGATCTTTTACTCCTGCTGGTCCGATCTGTGTATGAGAATGAAATTCTCCTCAATATCTCATCAAAATATAACATAAATGCCTATCGCAATCAAGTGCAACTACCAGAAATCAGATCAAATCGAAACCAATCTAAAAGGCAAAAACCCCTGCTGAGAGGTAGTGACGAAAGACACCATAGGCCTCTTAACCAGAGATTTTTAAGGGCATAATCAAACTATTAAAATAAAAACCTATTATTTAAATGCATATTATAAATAAAACTATTTTCATGATTTAAAAGAATCATAAGCATTTTATTTTTAAACGTTACAAATTAACGTGAGCAGTCAACTCTTGTACATGTGTACCTGTAAAAGCTCAAAGGCAGCCAGCAGCTCTCCTGCAGTGGAGTTCCCTCTGAAGATCTGGTAGTACTCCAACTGGGGAGGGAATCGTGGCGGGCCGTAATGCTCATCGACCATCTTAGTTAAGGGCTTGGCGAAAGTTCGGCCAATGAACTCGGCTTTTCCCTGCATATACGTAATACACTTTTACGACGATCCATTCACAAACACTGGGGGTCACTGTTGGCACATACTGTACTGTACTCATGGATATGATTTCAGAGATTCTTGCGTTAGAACCTAGAGATATAGACTCTCAACTGCAAGAAGCATTTCTAAATAATAGAAAATGGGCTTAATAAAACATTTTGTGCGACAGAATTCTGTTACTTTGAACATTCCACAGCTCTGATGAACCTTATCTAATGTCCTGGATTGAAGTGCAATGAAAATTTAATTATGTTAAGTGCTTTAATAGTAGGTTTGCAAACGAGAATTGTGTGAAGTGTTATAAAGAGGTACTGTCAAGCATGAGACAAAAGCAAATGAGCACTCTGAACGCTTGCTGCTCTTTTCATTGCAACTCGCACACTCATTAAAGCACCAACATACCTAATCACAAAAAGAAAGGAATTGCAAGTTAGTCAGGCAAAAGGAACAATTTAGGGGTGGCAGTGCCAGTGGAAATATCCGTAGCGTATGACAAAACTCTAGGGCGTTGCAGGACATAAAGCTCTACTGGGCCTCCTTTTTCTCAAGTCACACGTGTTTTTCTTGATAGTCTATTGTGTCTATGAAATGTGCTAATGTGCTACATGCTTGCTTAGCCCTCTATTGCTCCCACTGCCGTACCGCCGCTGCTCAAACTGCTGTACATTAGCAGTTTATGGTATATCACAGCAGAAAACAAAAATACAGTAGGTCTTACAATGCCTATAACAAGACTATAGACTCCCTATAAAGACTCCTTTCAAATGTTTGTCAGACAAATTCTAAAAAAGTGTTTTGATTAAAAACAAACCAATATTCAAGTTTCCAATGAACTTATTTGTTTTGGTTTGAATTTGGATAGAATCTGTACTACAGAATTCTTTTACATCAAAAATAGCAATACCAGAAGAAGGCAGGGTCAGAGTTAAACAGGAACAAACACTGAGTCAGGACAATGGCGAACATTTCAACAAGCTCTTATCGCAGTGAAACGAGGGCTCATTATCCATCCATTCCAAAACTGCATTAGAGCTGAAGTTAAATAAAGGAATTTAAGTCAAACCGTACCACTGTATCCTGGTCATAAATTTCGATGACGATGATCGGAGGGTCATCACGGAGTTCACTGGCTTCGCCGTAAAGCTCAACGTTATCAAACACCAGCAGCTGGTCCCACGTTGGACAAAGAGTTTCACTGAGTACCTGAAACAAGCCAACAGATTACGGCTTGTGTGTAGAATGTACTGTAGAAATGTGAAGAGTATACTGTAGCATGAAGTAGAAAAGAAAATCCATAAATTCAGGAAAAGAGATTTATACAGTATATTTACACACCTCCGTGACCTGGCTGTAAGTGGAAAAGAAGACCCGTGCGAAAGGATCAGACAGGCCACTATCATCAGCAGCAAACAGACTGCGGGCCTGATACATGTGAGCCCTTAGCTGGAACACTTGCATACCTAAAGAGAGGTAAAACAATAAAAGCTTTTTGGAAATATCTAAATGAATGAATAGGTGCTTTTATGTGAAGTATTTCTAAAGTATTCTACAGGAAGCACATCGAAAATATTTTTATATGAGCAATAATATTGGTTAAGGTAACAATTAATGAATTAACAGAAATATTTTGTAAAGTAACGAGATTTTTTTTTTGCTTATCAAGGAAACAATGCACAAATAAAAGAATAATAAATTAGTCTGTATAGTAATAATAAAAGGATCTGCACTGGAAAGAAAAAAGTACAGATCCTCTTATGATTACACTAGTTTATTATAAACTTTTATAAACAGTGTTGATTTATCATTTCTGATTCATCAGAGGTAATTCATTGAATTCCAACATGTACAGTATAAACCCTCTTTGATGTTAATATAAAATTCTGGGTGGTAATTCAACACTGAGCATTTTGCTGTATTCTTAGAAATACTATTAAGTGCATACATGTACTGTATGTTATTTTTTTTATAATTACAGCCATAATCAAAAGTTTTGAGACTAGTAGTTTTACTAGTTTTATTAGTTTTCCTGAAATCTGCTGCTTAAGTGTTTTATTTATTTTTTGTCAGATGTTACTATGGTATACTCTAGTATACGTACAAGCATTTCATAAGTTTCGAAAGTCTTTATTGACAATTACATTAAGTTTAGACAAAGAGTCAATATTTGTAGAGTTGACCCTGCTTTTTCAAGACATCCGCAATTCACCCTGGCATGCTGTTAATCAACTTCTGGACCACATCCTGACTGATGGCAGTCCATCCGAAATATGTTTTTGAACCATTCTTTATTCATGGCTGTGTTTTTAGGCACACTTGTGAGTGAGCCCACTCCCTTGGCTGTGAAGAAACCCCACACCTGAATGGTCTCAGGATGCTTTACTGTTGGCATGACACAGGACTGATGGTAAAACTTTTTTCTCAAAACTTTTGCCAATGCCTGTATATAATATCTCACTTTTTAAACTTTCTTTTATTCTCATTTAATAATACAATATATAACCCTACAGTAGTAGCAAGCTCTGGTTTGCTCTGGTTTTGGTTTGCCAAATACTTGGGAAAGCTTCTTAGTCTCTCTCTCAAAGACTTAAAACAGAGGAACATCGGGCTGCATATTTACTGTTATAGATGAGGTTAACGGGAGGCACAGACTGTAGGCCTGTGCTTTTAGCTGCTTTATCTTCCTCAAAGCCACTGGGCAGGCCGCTCAAGAAGTCCTTCCTTTGTTTGTTAAGACCAAGCCACAAGTACAACTCCATCTTAGCTTGAACGGTCCAGCCAGCTGGGCCAAAGCTCTTCTTTCCAGGTAACTGCATATTCAAAATTTTATTATCAACCATATAGAAGTTCCAGTAACACCAGCATAAAGTCAATACTACTGTATGTGAATGCTATAATGATGTAGTCATCTCCTTTTAGAGCTTGACTGTTCGGAAAAATCAAACAGGATAATTAAAAGTTTAGTGAAAAAGGCTGAAACAAAGGGACTTACCCGGAGAAAGACAGCTTTGACTTTCCCACAGTCTTTACCCGTCTCCTCATCTACAATTGAGTAGAGGATGTCTTTTGAAGGAATGCGTGCATACGCTATACGCTTATTGTTACTTATCATCCATATGAAGACATCCGGAATACTGTGTTGCGGCTGAAAAAAACAAACAGATATTTTCTCAAATATGATCATGTAAGGTGATGTAATGGGAATACTATAGAAGTTGTTGGTCACCTGACCTCATCAGCCATGAACCGAAGCTTCTGCAAGAAATTCTGAGCCAGTTTTAGTTTGTCTCGTACAGTGTTTTTCTTCACTTGTGAGCGCATGGTCTTGGCCTGCTGGGCCATGCTCTCCTACGGAAAAACACAACCAAACACATTGAATTTATTACTTTTACACGGTGTGTGTATTTTGTAAATATAATGACATACCATTTCTCTTAGACAGGACTTCAGCCTTTCCCGATCCAGTTTGGTTACGCCAGATTGATTCTGATCCTTATTGGCCAGCGTGAGAAATCGACTATAAGAACAAAAATAGGAGAATATGAAATGTTTCTAAAATAAATTAATTCTAAACTAAATAAAGCATAGTATATCATAATAAAGTAACTAATAATGCTGCTGTTGTTGCTTTATTATTATTATATCATAGTGCGGTTGGAAACTTGAATTAGAATTATCAGAAAGTTTGCATAATTCTTGTACAACACCACAAGACTTTCTGACTCTATAAATAATATTAGTGTCATTATCATTTGAATGTATTATTGTTGTTTTTTGTCCTGTACGATGGATGCTCCAATTAATCTAAACCTAATGCTAAACAAAAATAAACAAAAATAAAAAATTGTTGCCTAATAAAACATTTTTTTCCTCTAGTCATTGATGTGATGATTTTTTGTTAGAACTGTCACTCCTGTATTTGCTGATTTCTCCACTTTGTAAAAAAAAAAAAAAAAAAAAAAACTGGTTGTGCTCTGTGTGTGTGTGTGTGTGTGTGTACATTTACAAACTTATTTTTTAGTACAATTGACAATTTGTTGAGTGTACTTGCTATACTTGTTATTACTTATATCAATATTAAAATGAGATTTTGGCTGGGTTTATGCACACATACTTGCAGCCGGTGCTCATCTCCTCCAGGACACCCCTCAGTCTGCGTTCAGGATAAGCCTTTTCTGTCTTCAAAATCTCCTGAACATCATTCAGACCCTCTTCCTATGAAACACACACACGTTACCTGAGCTGGGAAAAATATTTATCCACCCTGTATGGCAACTGTATCTGTCCGTACTGTAGAAAACACAAGGACAAATTGTTTTACCAGTTTATCTGCAATCTTGTCGATGATGTTCGAGTTGTAGAAACGTCGCCTGTGATCTTGCCACCAGCTCTTGATGTAGATGCAAGGCTTCTTTTCAAAATACGGCAAATGGAAGTAATTGCTGGAAAAAAGCAAAATGCAAAGTGTTTAACAACAAAACAATTAGATTCTATTATTACATTCTGGGCAAAAAATTCCACTCACTACACTTACAGTATCACTGAATTAATAACATCAGAAGGATGCGTCTATATACTTTCCTTAATCTTTGCCCTTTTACGCCACAAGCATCAACTCTGTTCTCCTGAGACTGACCTGTCAGTGATTACAGGCTTCATGGAAGGCGTAGAGGACAGAGATGCCAGATCACTTTCTTCCTCAAGATCTTCATCACTGGAGTTATGTATCAGCTCAGACGCCTCATCTTCACCATCCCCTTTGCCCTTCTTCTTCCTTTTTACTGGCTTGCTCACACCATCGAGCTGGTTACCATAGTTACCTAGAAAAGAGGAAGGCATAATTGGAAAGGTTATTTAGCTCAAAATTGTGGTTAAGTGTACTTCAGTCAAATAATTTTTAAGCATAATGTTATGAATTTTCCAGTAACATGAAGTCAACAACTTCAGGATTGATTTCGCTTTATCGTCTATACCACTTTATTCCGTATACAGGGTCGAGGGGCCTGGAGCCTATCCCAGGAGACTTAGGTCACGAGGCAGAGTACGAGGCACAAGTTATTACAGGGCACACTCATTCACACACTACAGGCAATTTGGCAACACAAAATTGACAATTAGCCTAATTTGTCTTTGGGATGTGGGAGGAAACCGGTGTACCTGGAGGAAACACACCAAGCACGGGGAGAACATGCAAACTGGACCGCAATCGAACCTGGCCGGGAATTGAACCCGGACCCTGGAGGTGCAAGGCAACAGTCCTAACTACAATACTGTGCCGCCTAATCAGGATAATATCAAACCAATACTTACCAATAGTGACTTCAAAGTTGATTGGCTTGTCCCCTATCTTCCTGTCAATCATAGTAGCCTCTAAGAAGGATCCAAAAAGAAAAAACTCCTCTACTTTCCCAGTTGAAACCTAAACAAAAAGAGAATATAAGGACTCTTAGAAATTAC
This sequence comes from Clarias platycephalus, assembly GCA_030068275.1. Lineage (NCBI taxonomy): Eukaryota > Metazoa > Chordata > Actinopteri > Siluriformes > Clariidae > Clarias > Clarias platycephalus. The sequence goes on along the minus strand of JAQQZT010000020.1, from coordinate 10,206,560 downwards.
CATCATAAAGTGTGTGATATTTTCTCCCTCAATATGAAGCTACAACACTTTTGTCAAAAAAAAAAAGCCTGGCGAGGACATAAGCCAGAGCTAGAAGCAGGAAGAACTTAAACGTATAACAGTGACGGCATTGACCAGTTAACAGCATAACTAACACCTCTTAAGGACTTCATTAATATACAATACTACAAGCATGCTGCAGGTGGGAAAGATTAGATCCTGACTGAGTTGCCATTAGGACGTCATCATGTTCATTGCTACAGTATATCACTGGAGTTCTCACAACGACCTCATTAGGCTTGTGCTTTGACCATGTATATGTCACGTTGTAGAAGACAGCAGTAAGTTTATATCCTGTTCTTGTAGTGCTTAACACGGTAATGTCACGTATACAGCAGGTTATCAGAACATCTTTATAATTTTGTATAAATACCCAATTCCTCAAGATTCAAACTGAACCCCAATCTCTTCTTGATGACAATGGATCATGGGATTATAAACCATTACAGTATAGAGGAGTAGTAACCATCCTGTAGAGGAGTAGTGTTGAAAGATTGTTCCATATATTGTATGAGTACGGGTACTGAGAATCTTTATTCTTAATGCGTCAAGGTGAAATTATTATGAGAAGAAGCGGATCAGCAACTACTTCTCACTCCTTGGGGGGTATACAGTATACAGTATGTTTTTTTATTTATTTATTTATTTTTAGATCCCATGGGCCCAAATGCAACCCAGACAAAATGAAATCCAAACCTGAAGATACAGTAGTGGTTACTTCTCCACGACTCACACATAAGGGCAATTTAAAGTAGCCAATTTATTTACAAGAATGTTTTGGATGTATCAGACAAAGCTTTATCATAACAAGAGTGAAACTTGTCAAAGTCAGAGCCTTTCCTGTGTGTTCTGTTCTAAAAACCTACTTAAATCTATACTGAAGGCTTAAAAGCTAATTATTAATTGGTCAGGAACTGGGGGTTTACTTCCACAATTACGAATACAATTAAAACAGTTATACTAATATATTGGTAGATTCCAAAACCTGGTGCTGGAGTACCCCGGTCCGCACATTTTTAATGTTGTTCCTGCTCTAACACACCCACTTCCACTCAGGAAGGGCTGTTAATCAGCAGATTAGTTGAACTAGTGTTGACAGTAGGAAACACATTAGAAAGTGCAATGTGTCTAAGCCTGATTTCCTCACAAGTGGCAATAATTAAGTAAAACTCCTCTGTCACTGTAATTGTAATGTAATTTTTGCATGTGTGTGTGTGTATTTGTACTTTACATAAGCATTTTCAGATGATGATTACACATACGTGCACTGATTTCCTAACCTAAATATAAGTGTTTATGCTGTTATTCACACCACATCCTGACTGAGCCACATTTGTTTAATTAATGTCGTATCATATCAGTAACTCAGTTGAATAGATATCCAAAAAGCAGTTTCTTTGTGAAATCCTTATACTTTGTACTTAAAGCACATACAGTAGATGTGCTTGGATTACGAGCATAATTCGTTCTGGAAGCGGGCTCGTATTTCAAAACACTCGTAAACCAAAGCGAATATTCCCATATGAAATAATGGAAACTCAAATTATTCGTTCCACAGCCACGCGAACCGCGTTACTCGCAATCCGAGGTTCCACTGTACTTAGTACTTCAACTTGTGTTAAAAAAAATTAAGTGATACTTTTACTTGTAGCGGAATACAATTTTAGGTAAGTATTTGTACTTTTACTTTATTATTAAGTTGCGTGCTTCTGCCACTACTGAAATGGACATAAACCTAATGAAATCTGTTTCATATCAGACACAGACTCTTAAATCCAACGATTCCCCAATGATATATATACGAAGAGAGATCACTCAGAGACTGATGTGTATTATGTTGAAATTCAGTAATTCCTCATTACCTATTACAAAATGATTTAAAAACTAGGAGTAATGTTGTTTTCCCATAAGCAGCTTATATCGTGAATGTAGAGCTACTTTTTCAAAAAGTGATTTTCTCATTTCACTTTGGAAGGTAACCAAAGGTACCATTTTTAAAAATTTCTTTCAAAACAGCATGATGAGTAGAAATTAATGTGAAAGTAAACGAATTCACATATGTACCAACACTTTGAATAATTTTCTAAAAACAAAAACAAAGTATGCATTGCCTTAAGTCAAGAACACATGGCAAACTAGCTATTCAATAATTCAGTATTTAATTTAAGTCTAATCTCTGCAATATATATTCTACAATATTTATTATCTTACTTCTGAAACATTTGAGATGGGCTCCATCTGGACCTCAGTGGATATGTTTACATCTGAGGTGGATGTGTCCAAGATCTCCACGGCAAGACCAATGAGGAGACGAGCCCTGAAGGACACACCCTCTCCGACCCCCTCGTTTAGGTCCTGGTGCTCGTCCATTAGCGTGTACTGGCGTGTGGAGCCATACATGTTCACCCAGGTTGGCCCCAGCGTGGGTAAGAAGCCTGAAGAAGGGACAGAGAGGTGAGCCAATATGATTGTGCAAATTTCCTTGCTTATGTCTAAAACAGTGCTCCATATGTATACAATCTGTCTCCAGGACAAAGTTCCCATACAGTGGAGACAGCATGCCCTTTAATTGTACCTTTGTCTCCATCATTTGAAATCTTGCGCAGGTCAATAAAATGAGTTCCTATAGCAACATCGTTAACCTTGTCTGAATCCCGGATCTGAATTTTCACGCGTTTACACAGTGGTGGGAACATCTCAGTGAAGATGACTTGCTCATTCCAGCTGGGTTCATAAGTGCCCTTCTGGACTGTGGTTTTCCCCTGTGCACACACATACATATAAAGATCTACTTCAATAAAGGAATCAGTACCATACAGTATTGTATAACAGTTTAGTCTGTGTGCTCATGTGTATTGTTTTATCCGATCTTCGCATTTTCATTTCTTCTCTTATCATTTCAGCATTTCTTTAAAGAAGCTAGACAGCTTTGTTATTAAGCCTTTCACTTCATCATAGATGACTGGAAATGTTAATGATTAATGATTAATTGATTAATTGCTGTTAAGAATTTAACTGATTAAAATATATAATTGTTAATGTATAATTAAATGAACAACCCAGATATAATCCAACGTTAGCTTATAATACTTGCTACTCCTTAAATGCTTGCTAATAACTTAGTTGAAGCATTGGCTCTACATGATTCCTTCCGTGAACACCAGCTTGCTTACAATCAATTAAATCTTAAAATGAGAAGGACGTGTGTGTCTGGTTATCATTGACATGACATGACAGGACATGACATCCATCTACTGTACGTGCTGCCCAGCACAATGGGTGACGGATATGGAGTTTATCTGTCGTTTCTGTGGCAGTTATTTATAGGGTCGGGTTGCCAGCTCGACGCCAGATCGTATCTGAGCACTTTGGAGTGAAAGACCTTGCTTCAACAGTGTTCAACAGTGGCAAGATTTCTGTACATGATCTTGTGGAATCAATGAAACAGGCATGGATTGAGCGAGTGACACCAAAGTACTGTAGATGACTCTATGCCCAGCCGGATCCATCCGGTTTTGAAGATCAAAGGACTTTGTACTAAATATTGATTGTTGTAAATTAATTTCACTGCATAAAATAACAAATTATTCTTATTCTCCTAATTTGAGAATTTCATTAAACATTGAAAGTCACATTTGTGTCAACACTGAAAGTCATCACCACAAGGGGGTTAGCACCCCTTAGAAATTTCTGTGGCTTATTTAGATTATCTTTAACATTCAAAAACTATTATTTTATACTCAGCACAGGTGATCTGATTCAGCCAGTGGGCGCAGTATTTTAAACCCATCAAACTCTTGTTCGTTAAATCTCCACATTACCAAGATGTAATAAGCAGATTGAGCTTAACTTCTATTCAAACTGATTTTAGTCAAATCATTAGTCAAATGATTACAGAACTGCTTCTGTAATCATTTGACTAATTATTGATTAGTTGAGACGTATTTGCAACGTAAATATATAATTATATTAACTTCCCATGAAGTGAAACAGACAAGCTGCATGTGTGACAGGGATGCATGCAAAACCACATACCAGACAGATTGTTTGTGAGATACTGTTACAACCTGGCCAAAGTGACTTGCTGCAGTTTAGGAATGCATATTTTGAAATATTTTTGTTGCTTTGATTTTTTTTTACCTTAAAAAAAGTCATATACACTGCAACTTCAGCACAGCATTGAACACTTTTATGCATAACTGGCTTACCTTCTGCCCGCCAAACTGCACTTGAACATAAGGGTCCACAAGGTCTCTGTTCTCTCCAATTAAAGCCTTTTTCACATTAGCCATGATGCTGGCATTCATTTTGGGCAAGCCTTCTGCTCGGAAGATCTTCACATAGTAGCGGGCCCACTGCCTCTCTGTTGGGATTCCCTCAGGCAACAGAAGATTCCTGAAAGTAAAAATAATACAGAAAGTATATTGAATGTCCTATTCGACTTAAAACGTTTAACTGTAATGTGTTATCTTTGGAACTAAACTCATTTAGATAATTTGCACAGATTAATCTGGGACTTGAGGTTTTACCCTTCTATATCATCATCATCTACTTCTTTGGTCTTGTGTGGTGTCTTAATGTTGTCCCCCTTCCCTAACACTGATATGTCACATTTTACATAGCCTTTGCAGCCTGCTGTGATGTCATCAGGGTCTGTCAGCATGGCCCATTTATGGTAGAACTGGTGCTCTGCAACAAAAAAGCAATACTCAATTTATTTATTCATCAGAAATATTGTCACATGACTGTTATTACTTCCATTATTACTTACCAGGTTGTGAGTAGATTGTTCCTATGTCTAGTTTAAATGAGCCAACTAATGTTCCACTTCGCAATAAGTTTTTGGAATGAATGACCTACGGGATTATCATAAGAACAAATAACATCAAATGCTTAGATTTCAAATAGACATTTACATACAACTTTACACAGACATTTCTTATTCAATGATTTCCTTATTCTATGGCCAATGCAATGTACTCACAGAGAGCTTGAGGATCTTATCAAATATGACATCAGTTGGAGCATGGAAGTCAAAGACAAAGTACTGAAAAGAAAAAAGCAGCACGATCATCAAAGTGTTACAAAGCAAGATGCCATTATGAAACATTATGTGAACATATCGTTGCCATTTTAAATGCAGGGAAATGTATGCAAATATACTGTAACTACAACCTTAAACAAGACAGTCATTTTAAAATATTATCCCAATAGTCTGTTCTAACTGTACTGTATGCACCCATAAAACATTAGCCTCAAAAGCTTCATATAATTTATCACCTGAAAAACAAAAGAAATACCAAAAATAAATAAATAAATAAATAAATAAATTAATTAATTAATTAATTAATTAATTAAGCAACACCTTCAAGAAGTTAACAATCGATTTCTGATTATTTTGAGACCTCCTTAACTTTAACTGACCATCAATGAATGTTAAGTTGAGCCTTTATTTGTCAAATATACATTACTGTACAGCTATGAAATGCTGAACTTGGAGCATTTATGATTAAGGGCCTTGCTCAAGGGCCCAACAACAGCAACCTGGGGCTGAACCAGCGACCTTCCGATCAGTAACTCAGGGCCTTAACCCTCTGATGAGCAACTCCTCAGTATAATTTTAAAAATGTTAACAACCACCATCTCAAGTTTTATTAAATCTGCAAAACTCAAAGACATGTTTTTCCAATTTGTGCAAAGCTACTTAAAAAAAAAATTTAGTCACTCCATTATACTGGAGTCAGTATAATGGCAGGAAGCTAACAGGTCCACAAGGGAGCTATAGAGATCGCTGCAGTGTTTAATTGGTAAGAACAGTAGAAACATTCCAGATCGAAAAGCATCTAATGAAAAAAAGGTCCTTCTGTTTCAGTTGCCCTTATTAAATGAAGATTCTGTGAAAAGTCACCTAACAAAGTTAATGTTGTGTATCTTCAACAACAGTGTAAAATAAACAGGGTTTATAATGGATGCTCACTTCACTGTAGTAAGGACAGTTTGTTGACTCCTTCATTGACGTATACTTCTTCTCCTCTCCGATCTCTACACACACCAAAGGATCCATGTTTAACCCCACCAGTTGGCGAGCCTCAATCACCATAACTCTGATCTGAAAAGCAAATTACATATTCAGTCATAGGGATTATAAAAACTTTCCTTTCTCACTTGGCTTCCCTTTTCGATGCTGCATGTAAGAATATTTCTTCACAGTACAGCTTGTACCAAATCAAAGCTACGGTATCTTGATTGGAGAAAAAAAAAACATGAAAGCTTAGGACTACGTTAAAATTCACCCACTTACTGTAGTTGCATTAAAATAAAATTGGTTCCATGAATGAAGAAAATCCATGTTTATACACATTCTAGACATGATGTGTATAGACACATAACACACATAGACATGGACATAATCAGGGCTAAAACATCAAAGTCTTGCATCTAATGCAGTGTCTCACAGCATTTACATTTCAGACAAAGGTCCACAGTAGACACAGGGAATGGACACTGGTTTGTATATTAGCAGGCCATGCAATTATGCAGATCATACATAGAGGAGTTACAGCAATTTTGAGTGTTAGTTTCCTTTCACGACATACCTGGTAATCCACAGGCCTTCCTGCAACAGGCTCCATTTTAATATCTGGCTTTGATCTGGAACACATTAAAGGTGATCATTTAATAAAATTAGCCCTGCACAAAATCTAAGAAATGAAAGGGAATTAATCTGTACCAGTTGCTTAGGTGGTACTCATAAGCATAGACCTTCTGTATATATTAGGTAGTCAAATAGTCTGGACATGTGCACATACAGTAGTGTACAGTATAAACTGTGCATGTAACATATAATGTTCCTTTACTAAAAGGAAATAAAAAAAAAAATATATATATATATACAAACCGGATTCCAAAAAAGTTGGGACACTAAACAAATTGTGAATAAAAA
>JAQQZT010000020.1:10180824-10191941 GCA_030068275.1 Clarias platycephalus | reverse complement strand
AAAAAATGTAAATGTAAAAGTGCAGTAAGTGTCGTCACTCCACCACACACACACACACACACACACACACACACACAGACACACACATACAGACACACACATACACACACACAAACACACACACAGACACACACACACACACATACACACACACACAAACACAGTTCTGCTGCACCCAGCTACCACCAGAAGCCACATAAGTATTTAAATGGAATTCACGTGTGTGTGATTAATGTGTGATATGAGCTCAGTAAAAACTCCCCTGCTCCTGTAAGACCACAGAGTTTCTCTTCTTTTTCACAAAGACCAGGGAGTTATCAGAAGAATTCAGGAACAGGGATTCGGTTATTCAAATATCCTTCTGAACCATGAACTTGAATATGCTGTGATGTAATTGGAAAGAACATGAATGAACATGGAAGAACTGTGACTTCTGCGAAAAATCAGTGACTGGTTAAAAAGAGATAATTCAGGGATGCAACCTTTCATTTCGACTGAGCAACCACAGCATGAGTGCTTTTTCTCTATGTGCAGCTTGGCTTGACTCACCACCCTTCAGCCAACAGTACAAGAATGACATTTATTCAGAACTCTTCTCTAACTGTTTCCATTATTTCACTATTTGCATCTCTACTGACATAAAGAGAAAATTTATTGTCACCTCCAGGTTTTAGGAGAGCGTAACAGCTGGACATGTAATGATGAATACATAATGAAAATGCACATATCGACATGGCTTTCACCCAGAGGACATATTAAGATAATCTACTACTGAGGCCCAAATACCTGAGTTTCCCCTATGGCATGAAAAGGCATTCCATTCAAAAGGGCCAGCTAGGAGGGGGTCTAGGGTATGTTTGAAAATTACACTGCGCTTGAGGATCCACCCACGTCAGCACATTTATTTTAAACCATTAAATGATCAACTGGGCACGCACACACACACACACACACATACACACACACATACACACATACACTATGACACACACATATACTATGACACATTTTCCTAAGTCATTCACAGGTTTGTCAAAGCCTTCTTCTTCTCTGTAACCAGGGCAACTCCTGCAGTTAATGTACAGTACATTACATAAGCCCATGCATAACACTGTAAGAGTTTCTCTGTTAAGTACGCATGAAGACCTCCAGGATGCCTGCATTTCAAGAAACCCTACGCTGATCTAAAAACTTTAACCTTTGTCATTTAACGATTGTGTGATTGAACATGTGTGATGAGTTGATGGTACAGTATAACAAATAGGAACTGGCAGCATATTTATTAATACTGCTCTAATCCATTTGCTGTGGCTGCTAAGAGGAGATATACAGAATGAAAGAGAACATTACTGGGCGGCAGAGATAAAAAGGTAAAAGTGATCAGTAGGAAGAAATGGAAAAAATGCTCTGCATTAAAAAAAGAACAATTAACAGCCTTTAAAAGTGATGAAAGACAGTGGTTAGGAAGTTCAGAAGACACTGTCGCCTTGCACCTCCAGGGTCTGGGTTCGATTCCCGGCCAGACACGATTTTCGTCTCTGTGTGCATGGAGTTTGTATGTTCTCCCTCTACTTGGTGGCTTTCCTCCGCGTACTTTGGTTTCCTCCCAAAGACATGCAGATTAGGCTAACTGGTGTTCAAATTGCCCATAGTGTGTGAATGAGCGTGTAATTGTGCATATGTGTGTGTGCTGCGATGGATTGGCACCCTGTCCTGGGTGTATCCCACCTCGTGCCCTAAGCCTCGGACAGAATTAACACATTAATGTCCAGACATAAACCGACCTCTAGATACTGCTGTCTACCGAATGAAAGGAAAATAAATCAATAGGAAAAAATGCAAAAGGTTAATAGTCAATTAGAACTAATATGAACAGACATGAGGATTAATTGTTCAGGACCAGCACAGATTAACCATCATCCACAAAATCCAGATTCGAATAACATTATTATAACGTCCATGGAAGTGATGATAGATGGGCATGTCTGTCGGCTTAGTGAAAATCAATACCATATCCCACACTCTATTCAGTGAGGAAACACCCACGAACAGCACGTTCTGCACATTAGTCACGAAGGATCTATTAGTCAGCAACATCTCAAACAATCATATGCACCATACTGTATGTTAATAAAACCATAACAGGGATTTTGTAACAAAGTACTACTTCAAGGCTTGCGTAGAATGTTACAAACTGCATGCTTTGCATATTTTATTTATTTTTAAATGGCACAATAAAAAGCTTAACCGCATCACTGGTTCATTATTCTAGCAAATATAATGTATAGAATATATGCAACATCCCTCTGTGCTGTCATAATATTCATTTTTTATACTCTTCTCATTACAGTGCTACATAATGACCATAACATTAAAGACCATAAAAATCCACACGGACATCTGAAGTGCTAAGACAAAAATCCAGTGATTACTGTTGGAAAATAATTAATTTTCACAGGCACACAGTGATGACTTTCTTGTTCGTAAAATAAGCCCACAGTTACATGCATCCAGTATCAGACATTTTTTTAACATCAAACTTTATATTTTAGGCTCCTTTTTAAATGTCACAGACCCAACTAATTATGATGTGAACAGCTTTTTCAAAATAAGCAAGAAATATTAAAAACTGGTAGAGAATATTTTGCAAATGTTTTCATTGAGTCACGCTGGTGACTAAAAGCACAAATGCCAAAACACTGTGCCAAAGTCGTGAGCCACCCTAAATTTCTTACTGTTCTTCCAAAGAGCCAAATCATTTTGTAAAATTTACTCTAGTCCTGATGGAATAGTTCGCCAGTCTTCTTTCAGGTCTTTTCTGTCGCTCGTTTTTGGCCAGTTTTTGGCTCTTATTTTTAGTCCAGTCTCTGTAAGCCACACAGTGACCTCTGAATCATTCAAGCATAAGATAACGTCTAACTTAATGAATGAAACAGTAAGAAATAGGTTCAGACGATGACAGATGATCACGCCGGTGATTAGTATACTGGTGATGCTAAATGCTGATTGATTAAAACAGACGAGAAGGGAAACAAGATTGCTGCTGTTGGTTACAAAAAACAACCAACATTCAAATTGTATCTTTAGATACTTTTTTCAATTAAACCTACATAATGCCATTTTACTTAATATTAAGAAATGAGGGGTGGCTCAAGAATTTTGCCGTAAGACAATTTATTTGCTAATATTAATGTTAATTTTATGTGATTTTGCTCCATCTGCTACGTTTTTGTCCCATCGGTTAAATCAGCCTGTACTGTAGCTATGTGAATAACTTAAGATATAGTATTATAACATAGTACTAATAATATATTGGCTGGTTTTAAGATACAGTATGGCATAATTTATGCTTTGATTGTGTGTTTATAGTGAGTCACTGGCAGCAAATTAGAAAACTAGAAAATATGTTAGGTTTTGTTTCACACAAAGCCTTTTTAATCACAAAGATTGTTATAGAACATAAGGAAAACAAATCTGGACGTTCTGAAAGTGAAATCTGGCCTCCTCTTCCAGTCAATTTCACTTCAATAGTTGATGACAGTACTGTATTATAGTACAGGTATATGCTGTAAACTGCCCGTATCTCTTTGCTTAATTTCCTCTCAAAGATAGTACCATGCATGATTTGAAAGTGAAACAGAAGGTTGCTCTACAGTATACCACAGATCTTTGTTAGGTAAAAAAATATGGTGTTTGCACTACATCCAAATCGCATAATGTCCTCTTTCACTGAATGCATTGCAGACGTTAAATGATGAACGAGTTCCTGTACTCCATTAATAATATGGTAACTGAAATGGCACTAAGAGAGTGTAAACATCCTTCTTCTTTGCTTCACCATTCTCCAAAAATTCAATGAATGCATTTAATTCGCTCACTGCAGCTGCTTTTTTTTGCCCAGTTTTTAAACCTTTTCCTATATCTCCATGTGTTGGTTTGGGGAGTTTCATCTGGTCTGGTTGACTAGCAAAATCTTCCTGGTTCTTTGGTTATAACCAGCATGCATTATGTTCATCCAGCATACGTTCAGACTACGAAATACATTTTTGTCAGTTGTTCATAAGCAAATGTTGATTCTGAAGTGTTAAAGATACTCACTTCCTTAAAGTGGGGAGGCTGTGGGTTGATCGCCCAGGCGATGTTCCAGAGCTCTGGCTTTGTGCAGAGAGCAGACTCTGTGTCTCAAACTGGAACATTGCATCACGGTCATCAGGAACATCAAGAAATTCCCCATCACTCCACACCCTCATGCTCCCATCCATTGGCTGGTACCTGATCTCTATGGAAATACTCGTCTATAAGGACAGATTAATGAATCAAATTAACATCTTAATATAAAGCAAATGTGCTTAATCTGTATCCCACTCTTATCTATAAAAAAGCTTACACATCATACAACATTGTTGTCATTTGTTGTTCAAAAATTTTTGTATTTGTCTTACATGAGCCCTATTCACTAACTTACTTACTCAATCATCTTCTATATCACTCATCCTGTATAGAGGGTCACAGGGGGCCTGGAGCTTATCCCAGGACACACACACACACACACACACACACACACACACACACACACACACACACACACACACACACACACACATTCACATTTAATGGGCAATTTGGTAATGGCAATTAAAAATAATTAGGCAAATAGCCTAATCTGCATTTCTTAGGGAGAAAACTGGAGAACCCACAGGAAATCCACCAAGCACGGGGAGAACCCGTGGTGGGAATTGAACCATGACCCAAAGACGACAGTACTAATCACTAAGCCACCGTACTGCCAGACCTATTCATATGGAATTATGAACAGTACATTAACAGTCATTAACAGTACACTTGCAGACTCAAAGTATCGCAATTACATTCAGGTGATTTTTAATGTCTCCGTATCACCATGTGAGTGCTTTTTCCTTCCTCACTTGAGAAAATTACAAACCAAATGACCTATGTTATGGTCATTTAATAATTTTATCCCTGCTTTTTTTGTGCATCAGTCATTTTGCAGACAAATACTGTAGTACCTCTTGGCAAAAATTTATTTTTGTATTTTTGACATATGTTACTTTTCTTGTGCACGTATTCACTTTGTGGGGAAAAAAAATTATACTTCTAAAGAATTTCTGAAAAACTTACTAGACACAGGTCACATGATATTATATCCATATAATAATCTTATGATAGATGCGGCCAAATTATAAACATGATGATATGACCATGATACACCTGGAACAGTCATGAAGGTCTATTAACAAAACAACCTTACAGAAACTCATCCATCCTACATTACCTAATCACCTACATTAATTCCTACATTCATTAAATTACCATTCAGACATACAGTAGAGATGTGTGAAAAAGTTATTACATACATCGCCAAGAGACGCTTGTCCTGTGCAGAATAAGTGATTGTCTCCATCTGTTGTATTTACTAGAGTGCGCCTATTCTCATGAAGCTTTGCTACTCCCTATTACATATATTCTCAGGAGAAAGGTGGGTATAATCACAAAGACCTTTTCTTTATAAGTTGTTGAACATTTCTTTTAAAGTAAATGTCAGACAATGTTATGACATCTGAAAAACATCATCTTAACAAGCCTAGTTTTGATGGACCACCGACGCAATTGTCATGAAATAAGTTTTTTCATTTCTGGAAGGATTTTTAATCATTTTCATAAATTTTATTATGCAACAGTTATTATATTACTGACTGAGTAATCTGATTGTACGTAAGTCTTTCCATGAGCAGTGATATAAAATGTAACAGCACTGGGACACGCAACTATATGCATCATTCTGCATCTCATGTTTTCTAGCAATTGTTAATTACACTAACTATCAGTCACTAGTATGGGTGAATGTAGGTCAATATGAAATGCAGTACTGAAAAGAGGGTAGAGCAGCTGCCTGCCAAAACCCACATCTAAAACCAGTCAAGAAAATCCTTTCAGCAAGAAAACTGATCTGAAAACATTGTTACCTTAAACAGCACTCTGTCTCCTTAATAATTCTTTCCAAAATGCGTCTGAACTGTTAACTTGAGCCACAAAGCGCAAGGCTGAATCCAAAATCCCTCTCTATCCGCTGATCAAGAGCACTACTTGGTGCGTGGAACAAGGGATGGTCCAACCTATAGTACATAGTACAATAGCATTCCATTTGACGCTAATTGGGATTCAGTCCCAGTCTCAGTCCCTGGGATTTAGTTATTTTCTTAAGCAGAATAAGTTGAAATATAAAGTAAATCTCTGGGGTTTTCTCATACCTCCATGGTGTATTCTCCTCACCCTTTGGATACATAGTACCAGTAAGAATAAAAAAATATTTTCACCCCATTTAATTACACCAATTGTCGGTCCCTAACTGTCAGTTGCTAGTTCTACCAGTTGCAGAAGGATATGGGATGGAGGAGAAAAATTACTGATTAGATAAAGAAACAACTCATAATATATTGATAATAAATCGTATTTGTAGAACTATTGTACAGTATAAGAGCTACATCACAGTCGAAGTCGTCCTGTTGTACTGAATAACTGCTGTGATGATATTCGGTACAACACCACTCTCGCAGGTGATATTGCTAAAACAGTCTCTGTTAACACTGGATAACATGAGCAAAAATTGAACAAATACATAAAAAGAAAAGTAAGGGAACTGCGTGTTCGGTGTGTCTGTGTGTGTGTGTGTGTGTGTGTGTGTGTGTGTGTGTGTGTGTGTGTGTGTGTGTGTGTGTGTGTGTCACACAGGTTTTGGAACCTATATGCCACCTTTAAAATCAAATCATCATAAGTAGCATTCACTACTTGTCGAAAGTAGTCTAAAGTATCATTTTGGCACATGCGGGGTGTCTAAATCTGTCCTGCTAGGATGGCCAAACTGGCATTGACATGCTGGCATCAGTTACATTCTCCGCATATGTTTACATACTCTTGAGTGGAGGAACAAGAAAGCGTTTAGCCTGTGCTCTGTAATCTACCTCTCCAGAGACTGACTCATGGGGAACCAGAGATCTTGCCTGACATCATGACTGAGTGTTTACCACAGGCCCTTGTCTTTAAACTCCGGCTCTATTGAGTGATTGAGTCCCTGCAGGATTTTCACACAGCCATGAAGAATGTCATGCAATTTGCTGCTTAAATCCTGGTATGATGTTTATTGCAAAAAAAAATCTAGAGATATTTTAAGTTGTCATTTTTCTGTGCCAGCACAAATCTATGCAACTGGTTAACACAGACGCATTGTTATTCAAATTCAGATTCAAATTTTATTCGTCACATACATAACCATACTCGAAATGATCTGCAGTGAAATGCTTAAACCACTTTCCGCAACCTAAAAATGAAAGGTAAGAATGCACATTCTGTATAATTTACAAATAGTATAAATTAATGCATTTTACATTATACATAAAATATATACATTATACAGCATATGCAATTTAAAAGGGTTTAAAAGGGAATAGATATAGCGTGTAGGTACAGTATGGGAGCAGCAGAAGGAGTGAAACAGCAGCAGTTGAAATTTGATTTCATGCTACATGAAATCAAATGATCTTGTTCAATCTTGTCCAAATACTGTAGTAATGAAATATTACAATTTATTTCATCCTTAACAAATAAGGACATTATACATTACACGGTTACTGCTCAGTATTCTGTTTAATGAAGAGCAATTTACACCATGCTCTTTTATTTTAACCAGCATTAATGCATGAGTGCAGAGTTATTCCTTGTAGAACCCGAACCATTCATTAAAATATAAAAAACACATTTCTTCAGCAGTACTAATGATTTCGCGGAATCAGCAGCATTCTCTGGCAAATTTGCACTTGACACGAACTTTCCCATTTTTTTCTTGCACAACCTTTATCTGGCCTATGTTTTGGACCAACTTCAAAAGATGATCTCAAAGCAATGAACTCAAACATTTTAATGGGAAAACTAACATCTGCTTATTCATACAATCAAAGAAACAATAATAAGCAAATTGGTGCATTGCATACAATCATGCAGATGCAGATGATGAGCTTCAGTTGACGTTCACATGGGAAAGAATGTGATCTCTGTGACTTTGACCATGGTGCCAGATAGCCTTAGGGTGTATCAAGAAATTGCTGATCTTCTGTGATTTTAATGCAGAACAGTATACAGAGGTTAAGTAAGTTGTAGGTCTGCAGAAGGAAACACCAGAAGAGAATGGCCAGACAGGCTCACGCTAACAGGATGGCTGTACTAACTCAAACAACCATTCTTTACACACATGGTGAGCAGAAAATAATTGGCAACCATTCCTGAGGCAGATGCGTCGCGAAAGCACATCACATTTCATTCTTGTCAGTTTGTCAGCTCCAGGCTCTGCTGAGTCGACACTCATCAAAACTGAATACTTACGTATGTCTTTTTCTGTCCTAAACTGACCGGTTTCTGTAACCTCTCTCATCAACTAGGCATTTCCTCTGCAGAACTTCTGGAAACTGGATTTGTTATTTTCGTTGTGTTTTGTGAACTATTCTGTACAAACACAAGTGACTGTTGTGTGTGAAAATCCCAGGAGATTCTTTCAGCAGTTTCTGAGATACACAACGGCATGCCATTGTCATGTTCCTGATGATTTGAACTGTACTGCTGCACCATGACTGGCTGACCAGTTTGCCTTGTTTAATTATATATGATACACTATATCAGGAAGGTAGCATGTTGGTACAGCACCGTGGCCTCGCTCCTCCAGGGTTACGGGTCCGAGTCCTGCCTCAGGCGTCAGGTCTGTGTGTGTGTGTGGAGTTTGCATGTTCTCCCTGTGTTAGGTGAGTTTCCTCTGCATGCTCCAGTTTCCTCCCACAGTCCAAAGACATACAGGGTAAGCTAATTGGCATTTCCAAATTGTCCATAGTTTGTGAAAGTGTGAGTGTGTCTATGTTTATGACTCAAGCCCAGTTAAAAGAAGAGAGTTAAATAGAAGGGTACAGATGCCGCCACATGTGAAAAAAGCAATGGAAATAGATGGTAAGTGTAGAGCCATATACAAATATGTGCCCTTTGTGCATCTAGTTAACTTTGTATAATTCTGTGGCATGTGGCTGGTAAACTCGTTCAAACGTTCAAGTCAAACTGGGACTTCATTAAAGGAGTTTCTGGGAGGCCAGAGTTTCAGACGTGAAGCACCAATCATGATTTAGGCATACTGAGGAAACTTGATGGTATCCAAGCACTAGTGGCAAATTGGGATTTAGTAAAGCAGGGGATTATGTAGAGAAATAAAGGTAGGTTTTATTCTCTTAATTGTGTTCTATTATTCTGCACATTCAAAAGTCCCGGGTTGCTTGAACATAGTGGCTTAAAACAATTCATTTTTTCCATTTGTGCCACTTTACTGTGAAAAG
The DNA here is from genome assembly GCA_030068275.1 of Clarias platycephalus. Classification (NCBI taxonomy): domain Eukaryota; kingdom Metazoa; phylum Chordata; class Actinopteri; order Siluriformes; family Clariidae; genus Clarias; species Clarias platycephalus. The sequence goes on along the minus strand of JAQQZT010000020.1, from coordinate 10,182,558 downwards.
CCTTTTGTATTTCCAGTTTCACCTGATGTACAGAGAGCGTCTGAACAGGACACTGCACTGAGCTACAGTATGGACCCCTCTTCATCTATTGGTTTATCTACATAATCTGAGTAGGTACTGAATATATATTTGCCAAAGTTATATTATTTTAGTAAAAAGCACATTTATGTTGTAATACATTGTTCCTAACGTAAATCCTGTAAAGTTTATATTTTATTTGACACATCCTAAACACCTTTCTGTAAACATCTTAATATATTAGACAGCTGAATTAATAATGTCGGGACGACAATGTCTCATTCAGTTTATAAAAGTGAACGTGACGTGGTGTTTAGTCAGTGATTTCTCTCCCTGTTCAATTTATTCTCATCAGCAGGAGCAGGATGCAATAATGTCTGGCGGTTCAGTCAAAGTCAATAGAAGCTTAAGAAAAGCAAAGACTAATAAACCCGCTCCAGGCCTGCACCATCTCCATAAGGCTTTCTAATTTATAACCCTGGCAAAAACAGATGATGACGGAAATCCCACGGTAAATCATTCTCCATGTGTCAGGGACAGATAAGCTGCTGTTGAGAGAGAGTAGTGAATTAAAAGGAAGAAGTCTAAACTAGTTTTTAAAAGCATATGTTGTCATGACGATGAACTTTTGTTTCAATGGTAAACAGAACTTGACTATGTGGGTTCGGTGGAGCAAGCACAAGTGTCTCAGGATAAACAGAAGGAGAAGGTCTAGTGCAGTACAGTACAGTACATCATACAGCAACGCCATACAATGTCCTCCATACACACACACACACACACACACACACACACACACACACACACACACACACACACACACACATATATATCCATCACCTCATTCCAGTCTAATTCTCACCAGAACCGATGTGTTGTTGTCATCAGTAAGTGTGTCAGACACCTCCAAATGGCCTTCCTCCACCACTTTCTGTAGGACCATACGAAAGGTGCCGATCAATCTGTGACCAAAACATGTAGTAAAATAATTAAGACTCATACAAAGAAATCATTTCCAATTTCTACTGAGGGGAGTCACTTACAGGCAGAGGTGGGTAGTAACAAGTTACTGTACATCTACTCCGTTACATTTACTTGAGCACCTTTTTGAAAACAAATGTACTTCTACTGTATGAGTAGTTTTACTGCACCATACTTTTTACTTTTACTCGAGTAGATTTCTGAAGAAGAAACGCTACTCTTACTCCGCTAAATTCGGCTACACTCGATTCGTTAAGTTTCTAACCGTTTATTCTACACATGCAGCCGGTTGATCTACCACCTGACTGTTTCACCAATCAGACGCAGCAACAATAATCGCATGACTTCGTTTGACCATTCAGCCGCAGTAACAATAACCACTTGTGCCAATAACCAGATGGCATAGTGGGAAAAAATCTTCAGCCTGCATCTTTGGCATCATATACAGTACAAAACTTGTTTTGCTTGCAAAAGAATACCTTCATACCGCGGTGTCTTCTCTATTTGCCAAAACAGACACACACTTCAGCATATAAAATCTCAACTTCTAACCTGAGGAAATATGTTGTGGAAAGTTTAGCTATTTCATTGAATGTTGCAATATTGGCATATATAATTATTATAATTATACTATAATTATACTATAATATATATTAGTGTATATACACTACTCACAATAAGTTAGGGATATTGTTATTTACATGAGTGCTTTTCCTATTTGCTCTGAATTTGAAT
>JAQQZT010000020.1:10141242-10171429 GCA_030068275.1 Clarias platycephalus | reverse complement strand
ACATTCAAAGTCCCTACTTTCACTCCTAAACTCTTGCCTTTCCTCTTCTCTCTCTGCTTTTGAACACGCCTTCCTCCACTCCTTCTTCGACCAACAATAGCCCGATTTCCACCAGCACCCTGTAAGTCAACTGCACCAGTGGCGTTTGTTGTTAACCCGGGCCGCGACCGATCCGGTATGGGAATTATATTTCTGATTCGCATCATTGATTTGGCGAATGTTTTACGTCGGATGCGCTTCCTGACACAACCCTCTGCATTTATCCAGACTTGGGACTGGCACAAGAAGACACTGGATTGCGCCCCTACCCATGGTTGCATTCGCCCCCCCATGGTTGCATTAAATAAAATATGTTTCTATGTTAATAAAACTATGAGCCAGACATAAGAATGAATGCTCATATTATTCATTTCTGTGGTGGATAAGATTGCACTGGTGACAACACCGCGGTGCCATTGATTTACACTGCTGAAACGTTCAAAGGCAACCTCAAACTCCATGGACCGTGTTTTTTTTTTCCTCTCTTGTCGATCTGGGCCACCTGCCTGTGGAATGATCTATCAGCCTCCTCCTGTTTTGTAGACCTGGAGCTCCCATCTGTTCTACACATCCACACAGCCAAGACCTGTAAGGGATTGTCCAGGCGTGTCATTTTATACCGAGCTAATGAGGAGCACCAGGCTTTTTAACACTTCACCGCATGACAGAGTCGACATTCAAGGCCAATGTGAGAGGACAGGACACTCGAGCAGTATGTACAAGATGACAGGTTTTGTTAGAGTGCTTTTAGAATACATTGGGGAGAAATATATGGCAACGGTGAATGTAAAGGAAATCAATATGCTCAGTTAGCAAATCGCTATATCTTTTAAAGGTTTTCCTCTTTCACACAAAGTAAAAGTCTAGTCAATATAGAAGATTTGTGACAATAAAGAGATAATGACTAGCAATTGAAGAGTACAGTAATTGCTGGGGAAAGGCAATGGATTCCAATAGGCTGACTATACAGAAGGTTTTTTTCTGACCATCCTTGGGCATGACTTTAAAACTACAGTGATAATCTGAATAGTCTATTCAATCCACGTTAGCATACCACACGCAATCTATTAAAACAAGTTGTATGTTTGACTGTAATACGTAATCTTGCATTTTCCTGTAAACACAGTAAAACCCATTTTCCTTTTTGAGGCTTTGGGTTTATTGCCGCAAGCTCTGTCCCTGTCCGACCTGATTTATAATAAATGAGTACGCAGGGATGGGCTACTGTTACAGTAATATGGCCACAATACATTTATGAAATTCATTTTTTAAAAGATAATGCTGAAACCCAAGTACTGTAGAATAGAGCCAAAAAAAATGAGCTTATCACAATAACAATAAAAGAAGAACTAATCAGCATTTCTAATTAGCATTCCTGGGGTAAATGTTATTGGAAGACAGAATTTAATTAAGCCTAATCACCCTCCTAACTCCTTAAACACATGTGGTGATGCAACATCTCAGAATTTGAGTGTGAAAAGCTGTCAGTTGATTTAGTTTTTTTAGGCACCGTCCTACAGTCCAGTGTTTGCTGTGTTTAAATACAGAGAAGGGTTATATGTTAAGGGAAATAAAGACTTCTTTACAGAGACTATGTTAGAACCCTGGTCTTGAAAAAAATCCTCAAGGCTTTTTTTTCCCCTTCATACTCTAGTATCTACAGTAGGAACCAGGAGGATGTGAGGATGAATGTGAAAAGCTTCGCTGCTCTGTCTCATCAACAAATGCCCCGTGTCGATGTGTTATTTATGACCTTATAATAAAGTACAGTAATTGCATTTCATGTGGCGCATAAGAGCCACAAACAACAAAAAATTTATACAATTTAAATTAAAAAAGGGTTGTTATGAGATGGAAGTAAGGCGTAACAACAGCTCAGTCGGAAAGCAGTGGACCACGTGGAGCCCACAGTGTAAGTGGAACAATAGCTGAAGCAAGAGATATGCAACCTAATATTTAGTGTCTTGTTGTTAGTCTTTCTACTGCTCGTGGCAAGGGGTCGCCACAGCGGACCATCCAATCCGCACATACAAGCTTGGCATAAGTTTTACGCCAGATGTCCTTCCTGACGCAAACCTCCTATTTTATGTAGGTTTGCGACAGGCACTGCGCCCAGTGTCTGGAGTTTGGTCACTGGTTGGGAGTCGAACCTGGGCCTTTCGTATGGCAGGTGGAACACCTACCACTGAGCCAGAATGTCAGAAAAATTTATTTGGATCTATGGACTCTTAACTAATCTTTTGGTCTCAACCTCAAATGTCTTCTGGTAATAATAATAATAATAATCCATTCATCCAGGAAAACATACAAAAAGGGACCATGGAGGCCAATTGCAACCATTGGAGAACATTGGTGACCACTGTATTTATTCCCATTTTTTACAACTGTGGTAGGACCTCCGGTCAACCCTCACCCACAACAGGTGATTTGGGAACGCCAATTAGCCTAATATGCATGTCTTTGAACTGTAAGGGGAAACCAGAGAAACCCACCAAGCACAGTGAGAACACACAGACTCCATGTATACAGACTCCATGTGGGAATCGAACCCAGGACCTGGAGGTGCAAGACGACAATGCTAACCACTACACTACCGTGCCACTAATAATAATAATAATAATAAAATGGCCTTGCTGTTTCAATACTTTTTTGGGGGACTGTAGGTTTTACTGGCCAAGCAGCTTACAGTACATGTCTAAGATCACCAAGCACAATGTCAAGCATTGTGGTATAAAAGCACTCTGGAGCAGTGGAAATGTGTTCTCTGGAATAATGAAGCGTGTTTCAATATCTGGCTTTCAGACAGAATAGATAACAAGGGAACACTACAGTAATGCATAGTACCATAGAACCATTAAAATAAGTTTCAGTGAAGGGTAATGTTGATGCTTAAGCTTACAAAGACATTTCAGGCAAGTGTACTGTACATTTCCAGATTTAAGGCTGCAGTTTGGGGAAGACCTTTTCCTGTTCCAGCATGACTGTACCCCAGTGCACAAAGTGAGCTGCATGAAGATATGGCTGATGTAGAGGAACTGGGACATCAATTGTCAGCCATGCTTCATCGTCCAACATCAGTTGACCTTCTGACCTGACAAAGTCAATTTTGACTGAACAGAACAGAATTTTCACATTTCTCGTGGATGACCATTTCAGAAAAGTGGAGGTAGTTATACTTCATATTAACACCAGTGGTTTTGAAATGGGACATTGACCAAGCTCAAGTGTCTCTCACTCAGACGTCCCCAAACTTTCGGCAATATAACACGTTTCTTTATTATGCTTTTAAAAGTTCCATTGGAACCCTGCTTACAATTGAGTTTTATTTCCTAACAGTTCTCTGGAAGCTTAGACCACTATAACTACTGTATGATTTGTATTTCCCAAGAGTGTTCATCATTCAGGAGGCTAACATTTCTCTCAGCGCTGAAGAGCCAGTTCATTAATGGTGGTTTTGTTGCTATGGAGACGAACCATATTAATTTCGGATTTGCCTCACCTAGAGTATCTTCAGCTGCTCATTAAGGATATAGCCCTAATGAAACTAATAAGAATAACATGAGTCCCAGTCATTATTAAGTTTATGCCTGAAAATAGGAAAAATATTTTTAATATTTGAATTCTGGTGTCATTTAATTCAACTGTTTTAGAAATTATTTTTTTTCCCTGTATACAAGCCAAATACTTATACAGTGATGACTTACAGTAGAAGTCATTATAAATGCAATATTGTTTTTGTTTTATGTGATGCCTACAATATTTGTCACATTGGCATAGTTTTACATCAGGTTCTATCTATCTATCTATCTATCTATCTATCTATCTATCTATCTATCTATCTATCTACAGTATCTAATGAGTATTTAACTCATTAAACGGGTGGCTGCAGCATCATATGGCTTCTTTCCAGTTATACTGTAATTGCTGTAAGGGTAGGTTACACTGCTGAGGACCCCATCCTCTTGTAACCTCCACACACACACACACACACACACACACACACACACACACACACACACACACACACACACACACATACACACACCAGAGGCAAGATTCCTCTTCCAAATCCGCAGGTGTGAAGTGACAGTCATAAGTCAGTGTCAATAAACATGAGGTATAGGGCACTGCAATTATTTCCAGAGTATGGAACCGGAAAGTTTTTGACATTTTAACTTTTTACTATTTGTTTCCCGCTACACCATTTATTATCCAAAAGCTCAAATGATCATACCGTGCATAATTCAGGCTGATGCTGTGTCTTTGATTAGTATGGTGTAATTTATGGTATAAATTAAGCCCTGACTTGACAAATTATTCTACAAGAAAATGTTCCATGTGTCAAAAATGATCAGAAGACTCACACAAAGGCACTGGAATGGACAATATAACTCAAGGATTCATCCATTTTAAAGCTGAAAAGCTGAATTATTCACTCACTGCCTCAGATATACTTCTGTTCACCTCCCGTTTCTAACATTTCATTCTCTATTACTCTGTCTCTAATGGAACTTTGCTTTCTAAATAAAATAGGCATGAAGTCACATCAAGGCTAAGATGAGATTCGGAATGGGTTTCTGTTGAGAAATAGTGCTTTTCACAACAACATTTAGAAACAACATGTACTCTGGTATTGGTTTCAAACTGCATGTCTAATAGACCAAGACTGCAGAGCGGTCCACTGTATTCTCCCCAATCTCTCCTCCCCCATACGACTCCCTCTCTCTCGTATCCTCCTATTCAGCTTACAGCATTTTATAGCACAGTACACCACACAGTGTTCATTCTAAGCCTACACTGCTATTTGAAAATCCTTTCCATGATGGAAACAGCTCACAGGAATATCTGGTGTGTGAATATCTACTGTATACGTACGGAACCCTGTTGGAGGTTGTGCAGATTGTGTTAGCGCACCACAATCATTTACAAAGATTTTTTGAATTCTGCACTGATTTCTCCTAGCCATATGGCTTCAAAAGTGCTCTTCTGTGACATTTAATACATTTTGTCCAAAACAAATCTTTCTACTGTATGACCTTTTCCTTCCCATGGTTTATCCTGCTTTTATCGTGTTGTTGCTCATGTTTTTGCCGTTGCACAGCATGGATCAAAAAAAATCATGATCCAAACATATTGCTTTTTCTATTTCTACAGCATTTATGGGATATCCCTTTTCACTGAACATATCCTTATACTGGTTTGGTGCAATGTCGCATGTCACTGAAGTGTAAAAAAATAAAAAGTGTTCGTTCTGGAATGTGATCTTCACATTTTTCTTGTAATTACATAGGTAGGAATTTCGTTAATATCTTGTTCATATTAAGTATTTTTTACAAACTCAATTATCTGTTCTCTAGAATAAAACGTTTTTAATAAGACGACGTTAAATCCCCTCCCAGAACTGTCATTAAAAGACTTTTCTTATATATATGCTGTATATATTCCTTGTGCAGTCCAATTAATTTCACATTCGCACATGTGTTTAATTCAAGCGTATTCACCAGGCTGCCATCAACCTCTGATCAGACAGTGCTTAATTTCAACACTAACCGAAGATTAAATTTAAACCTGTTTCATCTCCACTGTGTGACTAAAACCCCAAGCGAGCACTGCACCCCCAGCTTCATTCGCTTCTTATCCTTTTAGAATGTTGACCTTTTGAGAAAAATATAATAAAGTTTGACTGTTTAATAAATCCTTTCAGAATGACTTGTATAATGATTTTTTGTCCCCTGTGATTGCAGGGTAAAAATGAAATGAAGTATGATAAACGTAATGATACACACTGACTGGAGGAGGCTGAGCTAACAGGCTTCAGTCGACAGCTCCAGCATGCAAGAGGTTCATTATGTAAATAGATGCATCCAGCAGAGACCAAGCAAGAAGAACAAATTATCTTAATGTAAAATGTCTCTGACAGATGTCTTAAAATGCTATTGTCCTTTTTTAGAGAAAAAAAAAAAAAAACGTACTTTTTAAGAAACTTTGCTCAGTTACCTAACTTTAAATTGGAAACATTGTAATTTACATGAGCATCTCTCAATATGCCTCATACTGACTGAGATACACACTGCTGCAATTATAAATACGTCTGTCATCATGACGTTCTTGAGGATGGGCTCTAAAGATTTTCAAATAGAGAAATAGTTGCAAGCAACCTGTGCCAACGCTGCCTGGGGCACAGTGGACACATGCATTTAAAGGGGACATACCAATACCATTATTACACAAGGGGGCCCAAGCACCTGTGCCATCGCCACCTAGGGCACAGTGGACACATGCATTTAAAGGGGACATATAAATATAATTATTCACAGGGGGGAATTTTATGTTAAAACCTCACAAAATCTCGAGATGCTGGAAAAAAGCATCACACCACGGATAGACAATAGCCATTTTTTTTGTCACAGCTGAACTGTTTGAGATGTGAAAAATCCCATCGCAATTTTGCATCCTCAATGTCTTGAGATCACATAGGCCCAATTCGGGGGCGATTGTATGAATCCCCTGGGAGGAGTACAGTATGTCAAAATCTGCTGGGTGCGTTTTGCAAACAACCCAAAATAACTGACTTCCTGTTGAGTAGAGCCCATGACATACAGTAGCAAAAGTCGTTCAGCTAATGAAATTCAGATCTGAAGATCTAAAGACTCCAGATTGCACCAAGTTTCGTATGTATATTGTACGTGCAAGTGTGTATGAGCTATGCAGAAAAATCTTGTGTGATAGCCATGCCCAGGGCCCAGCTGCTCAGACATCCTAATGGCAGCTGATTCCAACATGTGTGCTGATTTTCATGACTTTTTGAGCATGTTAATAACCCCAAAAATCCCTGGATGCTGGAAAAACAATCCTTAGAAAAACAAGGCGGCCCTTCACACACTATGACGTCGAAGGGCCCTAAATAGTGGCAAGTCATGTCTATTTTAACTACTTACAGAAATATTCTGCTGAAATCACTAAACGTTTTACACAAAAATGTTTGTAATTCCATGAAGACATTAGGACTGATCGAACATTTACTCATACATTAAACATCCTTATGAGACCTAAATGAATGTCCATAGATGTAACAGCATGCATTTCCTATAAAACAAGTACAGGTCATACTGTAAGTCAAGTGAGGTCATATTAGAGATGCATTATGAACCCAAATTATAATAGGAGAAAGCTGAAATGGCTGTTTTAGAGACAAAACATTATAAAGGAATGTCTTTCCTTCAGAGGGCGAACATTTATTTGTACCTCTTTGAAAGAGGTTAATTTACAAAAAAGTTTTATAAAGTACCTATAACATCCTTACAGAATTATGTTCCTTATTTTTATGCCTAGACTCATTTTCATTTGCCTAATTATAGTTACAGAATAATCCAGAATTGCAATAAGATTTAAATGGAGGAGGATGAAGTTAAAGATAAAAACAAATTGGAAATGAGGAAAGGTATGGTGAAAGCTGAAAGCATGGTAAGGGTGGCAGTGATCAAATGGGTTTACTCTGAATTCAGCAAATAAAAATATTTGTTATAGATGGTGTATTAAGCACTGGTAAGGTCCAGTCTATAAATTCATCACAGCTACATAATAATAAATAAAAAAAAAGATCTCCTACCAAATAATGATAGCATGGAAATCATATCGAATCATTTTAAGTCTGAAATCACCCAAGGCGATTTAAAGCAGTGGGATGTGACTGTGAGTAGCAAGTAAGCTCAGAGGTAGTGATGTGTGCACTCTCTCTAACTCTCTGAAATGAGTCAAACACCCAGCAGGGACAGGGGAAAGTGAGTAAGCCTGCAGGATCTTGGCTATAACTCCAAACTCTAAGGCATTAGAAAAAGTTCCACTCAGTTGGAGTTGGGGGTGGTGGTAGAGGTGGTGGTGGTGGTGGTGGGAATGTGGTTGGATATCCAACAGAGTTCAACTAATGATATAATGAATAACAAGGTCAATGTTGAAAATAGAATGTCCAGAGTCCTTATATAAAAAAAATCCATCTTTCACAGTTTTTCTACCACCTCCTGTGTAACATCTGTCTCTCTTTCTCTCTCCTGCTGCCCATTTAATTGCAAGAAAATGCAGCCTTGCTTCTTTTCCTCTTTAACCCAAACAAAAACACACTAATCACAAGAGGAAGCAGCACCCGGCTTTTACACTTGACAGAAGAGGAACTCTGATTCTTATTACTGGCAGCACAAAAAAAATAATACAAAAATATGAAGAGACGAGGACCATTAAGGTTCAATTTGCACTGCTACTATTCTAATTCACAATATACACTAAGTGCATACTCGGTAATAAATGTGATGGTAATGTTTAGTTAAAACCCATCAGACTTTATTTCTAAAGTATGTCATGCATGTACAGAGCAGAACACAAATTCATTTCCAGTGTCCTTTCCATTCCCTTTGAACCTTTACATTAAGTTTACCATTAGAATGAGCTGAATGAGATTCAGTCCATTTGCTGTGCAGGTGTAATGAGTGAAGACAGACAAAGAGGCATTCAATATGTTCACTTGAATTACAGGAAAAGAAACCTACAGACAGACCCAAGTGCTTAAGCATGCAGAGGATGAGGACTGGGTAATTTACCGGATGCAACCGAACGCTTAGGGTTTCTTTCTTCCCCTCAGTTTTACTCCCTGCTTCTCAGTTTTACTATCACTAGGAAACAACAACATTAAACTTGATGTGCTGCGTTAGAAAACTGACAAGGCTTTCAATTAGTTCCCCACTGCCTACACTGCAGGCTTCCCTCGACTAAAATCCACATATCGCTTTCACTTCTCCTGAGATTGAACTTACAAACCTCCAGTAAGTGTTGTTTTCATGCTTAAAAGACAGACAGAGAGACAGAGAATCAAATAAATGCACTGACCTCCTCAAACCTGGCTTCATCCTCACAGTTGTCCAGGACACGTGAGTAGAAGGACAGACCTACAGAAAAGAAAAAGAAAAAAAATCTTGTCTTTTCAAATACTATGGATATTCAAAACACACATCAAAACAGACAAGTACTTATTACCTGAAATATCTCAGCATTTATATAAGGATCATGTTTACCACCATCATCAAACACAACTCATTTAAAATGTTCCTTATTTGGGGCAGGAAAATAAGGAGACAGCCAGGGCAGTTCTGTCAACATTCACCATCCAACAGGCCAAATAGTGCTATTTAATTAGCAGACGTATTAAACCGTCGCCAGCAATATAAACAGATAATGTGAACCCAGACGGTTTAATGATGATCGCACATCAAGACGATAGCAAGTTAAATAAATCACGTCCGACACTCCGATCGTGTCGCGGTACAGTGCTGAAAACATGATGAGAATGAGGAATATTCTACGCCCTCGAGAATAAAAAAGCACTAAACATCACATGTTCAAGACTTAAGCAGACATAAACTGTCAATGTGATTGCAGCATAAGCATGGCCACCCACGCACACACATACACACAGGGTAATAATGACTGGAAACTAATGTTGTAATGCACATCGAATTAGAAGCGAGAGCTTATTACATAGTCACGATTGCTGCTCCTCTTGCCTGCAGTAGAAGCGAAGCTCTCATATAAGTGGCCAGGGCGTTTGGATCGCGGATGCAAGCTGGATTATAATACAGGTGTGTTAACAAAAGGACACACAAAAGATCTAACAAAATATAAGCAGGAGAGCAATCTGATATATGCAGTATGCCTCTGTTTTTTTCTTTGTTTTTTTAGATCAAAAGTTTGCTGTAGTACAAAGTTTGTTTATTTAAAATATTAATTCAATTTAAAATAGAACTCTACATACAGGTGACAAATTAAAGGCTCTGCTACACTCCAGGGGTATTCTTGCTGCAGGGGTATTTTTACTCCATTTGTTCCTTCTAAAGGAAGCATCACTGCAAATAAATGCAAAGTTCTTTTAACTAATCACCTCTGTGATGGTGTGGAGTCTGAGTGAGAATGAAAATGCATTCATTCATATGGTATGTTCTTTCATCAGTCAGCCAAATTGAACACCTATGATTTAAAGATTCTGGAATGAAGATTCTTTACTGTCACTATACTGAGTTCAGCAAAATTAGAGCATTCCTTACAGAGCAAGTAACTTTCAATTTTTATTATTTTTTTTCCTGATTTTCTCCCTAATTTAGTCGTGTCCAATTCCTCCCCATCACTAGGGGGCTCCCACATTAAGGCTACTACTACCACTCAGTCGGGAGGGCCGAAGACTATCACATGTTTCCTCCGAACCACGTGACGCCAGCCGACCGCATCTTTTCGAACTGCTCATTCACGCACCGTTGGGGGCGGCGTAACACACTCGGAGGACAGCGCTATCCGCTCCTTCTACTTGCGCGAGCTCACAGACGCCCCTGAAGTACCTCTCATCCCTCCCCTCTGAGAGAGCTCGGCCAATCAGCTCTCTCTAGACCTCCGGCTGCAGGAGGTAACAGAATCACCCGGGAACCGAACCAGCGATCTCCGGATGACAGGGCGAGCACTTTACCACTGCGCCACTCAGAGGCATGCAACTTTCAATTTTAAGAACTGGAATAAATTGATTAAAAAAACAAACAGAAAACACTGTAGTCAAAAACAAACATGCAGTCTGGGTGATGAGGGATTCCAGAGCGACGTTTTGTCACTTTTATCACTGTCATTTCACATATTGTGGATAAATGCTATTTTTCCCTTCAGAGGTTCCAGAGATTCGCAGAGGCTGTGCTAAAGCACACTGCAGATGTTCCAGGGATTTGTTGTGACCCAACACTCAACACATATGTCACTTTATGCTTTTCTTTTTACTTTACTTTGATTTGTCACTCATCTGTGGCTCGTTACTTTCCTCTAGAGTCAGACCAATACCTGGTGGTGCTAAAATAGCCCACTCAGCTTCATTGATTAAGTAAAATATTCCACCCACCTTAGGTGCAACAGAATAATAAATACACTCAAGTCAGGGTATGAGTGATATAACCAACAACAGGCTTTAGGACAGCTGAATTAGACACATAAATTTATATAATCCCCCAAAGACTGTAAACAAAAGGCCCTTTGATGATGAAAGAAGCCTTAGAGCAGCTCGGTCTCAATGCTCTCCGGTTAGCTGGCTTTTGCAGACAAGACACAATGAATGCAGCAGAACTGTTAGAGTAAGGGTTCATAGACGCAGTAAAGCTTTCACTCGAAGGATCCCTAACAAGAAGCTTCTGATCTCATTCAAATATCTTTTCATGTGAACTGAATGTGACAGTAATAATTTGCTATAAATTGCTCATGGTTGTTTCTGTATGCTGACTCTGTACTAAACCATCAGAAAATGTGACCAAGAATAGAGAATTTCCACAGTTAGGATTATAGAGGTGGTATTATACTGTAGATTTTACTGTTATCAGTTCTATGATTTGATTAGATTCAATAACAAATTAGTGTGTCAAGACCTTCTGGGGCCCAATACTGATACTACCTTCCATGGTCAATGTGTCCTGCTTTCATTTATATTCAATTAGTTGTTTTAATATGTAACTGAGTATATCTCCCAGTGTTTTTTTTTTTTTTTTTAATAATATTCTCTGTTTGTGTCCCTCTTTTTTTTAGCATGAAAACTGCTCTGTTCATGTGTTTTATCCCCAGGGATGGACATTTTTGAATTTCTCATAATAAACATTTTGCATGTTGTTTCTCATTCCAAAATCTGAATATTACATATTCTCACCCCAGATGTCCATATGACTCCACTCCATTTCTATAGTTCATGCAGAACACAAAGTAGATTTCACATATTTCTGTTGTTGTTCTGTGTGTTCCTGCAGAGCTTCCTGTTGTGCTTTTTTATTGTTTAAATATAAAATTTTCCCCCATTGATTTGTATGATTAAGTGGTAAGAGTGGTGGAGTATGCACTGATGATAGAAATAACAAGGCAGACATGAGGAGTGCACACCTAGAGTGATGCTATGTTGAGCACAGCCTGTTGATGATAAGAGGGCAGAAAATAACAGTACAGCATAATATCCTTTAGAGTCCTAAAGCTGACTGAAATGCTTGAACTCTAACAGAAGCACTTAAAATGAGGTAAATGGGGTAATACCCTATATAATGTTCTAAAAACAAAAAGGGAAAACCTCGCTTAGTAGATGTAAGCACACACTTACTTAATGTTGGTAATCATGTGCCTATATTTGTCACCTGAGAGGATATGGCTCTTTTTTTTTATTTATTTTTTTACATCTTGCATGTCCCTATTTAATAAAAAGAAAAAATACATTAAAAAGTCAGATCTGTGTGTTGTAACAAAGGACTGTGTTTCCCAGAGGAACAGGACATGACTGAGCTCAGACTGTGCTTCCTGAAAAACCTTCCGCTCTAGAGGGGCTGGAAAAGCATGAGCCATAAACAAGACTCTGGGTGCCACTAAAACACAGAAAAAAAAGATAAAAAGAAAAAACCCTAATAAAGCAGAAATACCACATCACTTTGCACTACTAGACCATTTAATTTGCCCAAAGCAGCTGTGCGCCCTTTTCAGGATTAAACAATTCTTATTTTGGTAGACATTAAATAAAATAAACAATGTCAGTTTTCTGATACATCGCTGCAGTTTTACTGGAAGCTTGTCATGAAACAATATCTACAAGCATTTTTTTTGTTTTTTGTTTTGGTATATCTCCCAACTCTATAATACTTCCTAAAGGAACATAAATGCAATTTGCTATAAAATTCTTCCAGCTTTTTACAAATTCTTAATTTCTTTTACTGGTGTAGTGTTGTAAGGCACAGGGAAAAAAAACATGTACACCTTTGAATGACCTTTGTGAGAAACGCAAAACAACACACCCCTGTATCCTGTCCTAAAACTAAAACAAATACAAAACTAGGATAGTGGTCAACACGCACTGTGCTGTCCAAGGTGCTGAAATAAAAGCAACAGTATAACATAGTGTCTTCAATTGTGTGTTCCTAAATCATAAACTTACTTATGAAATCATCAAACCCTTCACCCTTCAGACATTGAATCTGAGCTTGTTCAATTTACCGCTAGTCATACAGGGCACTTCTGCAACCTTCAGCCTACACAAATTAGTGTTCAGTTAACTCTAGATTCGCCTACGGCTGTACCAAATCATCCGGATGCAGATTTTTTTATTTTTTATTCTTAAACTCAATTATGATGACACAAAAATAGCACATTTTAACAATTCCTGCAGTGTCCATATGAGTGAAAGTGGACAATCATGAACATTGCAAGAATGAATCCGGCACTCACTATCACTCACACATCGTCTATACCGCTTAATCCTACTGTATACACAGTGTCGCAGGGGGCATGGAGACTACAGTATCACAGGAAACTTAGGGCACGAGGCGGGGTACATCCTGGACATGGTGCCAATCCATCGCAGGGCACACACACATACTGTACGCACACTTACACATTACTTACTCATTTCGAGCCAACACTGTTTATGAAAATGTACACAGTGCACTGTATATAATTTCAGCATCTTCTGTGGACATCACCTAAATAATATGTCAAAATATTAAGCATGCATAAGTAGGCTCACTCACTCATCTTCTGTACCGCTTTATCCTGTATTCAGGGTCACGGGGACCTGCAGCCTATCCCAGGAGACTTAGGGCACAAGGGTGTCAATCCATCACAGGACACACACACACATTACGGGTAATTTGGGAACGCCAATTAGCCTAACCTGCCTTTCTTTTGGGAGGAAACCCACCAAGCACGGGGAGAACATGCAAACTCCATGCACGCAGAGACAGGAATCGAGCCTGGCTGGGAATCGAACCTGGACCATGGAGGTGCAAGGCGGCAGTGCTAACCACTACACCACCGTGCCGCCTCATAAGTAGACTATTTTGACATAATATTTATCACAGTGGTGGGCAGTCCTGAAAGTAGATCTGACTGGGAAATCATTCATACAGTGTCGAGTTGGACTTGAATAATGTACAGTAGACTTTACAAGACAGTATGAGAGAGTGATAACTTTCAGCACAGCACTCAGGCAGGAATTCTACACTCAATCCAAAGGCTTCAGCCCATCATAAACCTAGAAATAAACAAATAAATAAATAAAAAAGAAAGAAAGAAAGAGAGAAAGAAAGAAATGAAGTGTAGCAGTACCTCGGAATGAGACTTTGGCGAGTCGGTCTCCTTTCCCGGGAAGGTCCGACACCGATTTCAGATACACCACCAGAGCCATGGCAGTGAAACTCAAATCACGGAAATCACAAGCGACAGGAATTCCCCTAAAGTAGCGCCGAAGTAAACCTATAAACGTGCCATAGACTGCACTGACCTGTTCGTAAAAAAAGCCTATATGTTTGTAATACCAAGCAAACAAATTATCCGCAGTATTTTCCGACTTTACCTACAAGATCTGTAAAAAAAATAATTAAAGTGCCTTCATGTTTGTCTTGGTCTGGTCAGCGCTACACTCCCGCTACACAGATTTCCGACCCCTTTTTCTCCGATGTGCGCGAGCGATGGGGGATTCGAAAGAGAACCGGTTCTTAATAAACAACTCTTTCAAACGAGTCGAATAAAACGATTCCAACGCACGAGACAGCGAAAAGTTGACTTTTTGTCTATACATCCATGCTTTAACCTCCTACAAAGCCAAATCTATCACATATGATATATTATGTCATTTTTCATTAATCATTGGTAGATTGATATTGTGGTCAGTGGCATAATGTCTTCGCACCTCCATGGTCTTCAGGGTGTGTGTGTGTGTGTGTGCTGTGGTGGATTGGCTCCCTGTCCATGGTGTTGTACCCCACAAGTCCCCCAAGATAGGCTCCAGGCCCCCACAGGATAAAGCGGTAAAGACAATGACTTAGATTGATATTCTATTCGTAACATTATGAAATTAGGCTCACCATATTACACAAAATTTCACTTTTTTTTAATTTTTATAAATGTTTGTTAATACACCTAATTCTAGCAAAATATCTCTTGAAGCCACTTTCGGCTCAATTGGTGCTGAGTTGAGATCCAAACAGAGATCAAATCATCTACACGTGTAATTCAAATGAATCAAATAAAGCTCAAATGAATCGACTCATAAAAGTGAGTCGTGATGTAGCGCCGTGTTGCGAGCTGCGCCGCTTATTGCGCGGTAGAGAAGCAGAATTTCCAGCAGGGGGCAGCATTTTAAAGTCAGTATAACAAGCCTTCCACAGCAGGGGATTCCGCATCTTCTTGGACAAACTGTACAAATGCCAGAACCTGTTCACTGAAACTTTTGACACTGCATTGATTGAGCAGTCATTCTCTGGATGAATTAAGCATGTACTACATTTAATTAAAGTCCATTAATTAAAATGTGGTTGTGCTTTGTGCACACACACACAATACTGTGGTATTTGACCATGTGTAACTGCATGCAATTTCTGCATCGTCCCCCCCACCCCCCCCCCCATAATACCTATATAATGGAAGTATATTGTACTGCTAAATTTATAAGGGTTGACATTGAAGACCTAGTAGAGACCTCACAAAGGGTCACGTGAACATCTCAGTGGTTACCAGGCAACTCAGTGTTGTTCTTTTTGTGTGCCATGCTGGAGAACCGACTCTGATATCTCGCTTCACTTTGAACTGTGTGTGTTTACCAGAACTTGGAGGCAGCGATGACTTCCAGAACCGGCACTCTTATCATGCACAACAATCTAACCTACATCCCATCACCTCTGATACCAGGGTAGGCTAATTGATCACATGATTACATACTGGTTCATGATGTTGAATGGAAGGAGTATAATGTTGCATGGATGATGAGCTTTAAGACCTGAATACAGGATAAAGCGGTACAGAAGATGAGTGAGTAAGTGAGTGAGTGAGTGAGCTTTAAGACCATTTTTATTTATCAATGAAATTTTTTTTTTTAATGAATAGGTTGGCTCTGTCTGAATTTTGCTTTTCATATTGAGAGATTTCTATTGGTAAACTCCCGGATCAATTAGGTTCACAGGACATGTGCCTACCACCAAGTATCTGTATGGGGACACATTTGGGAAGGCGAGCATAAAGTACTTTCAGGATGTCCGTGCTGCACTCATGTCAAGTAAAGGTGGCATGCTTGATGGCATCTACTCGAATGATGGAGCTTTGATCACAATCCAGCACTCACAGAACAGATACCCAGCCTTCCATCCAACCTACTGGGCACGTTACAATATAGATTTCAAACGGCAAAGAGAGATAAATCTATTTAATGAGGTGAGAAATTTAACTGTTGTATGCTTTGAACTTTACATATTTACAATAAATACACTTGGTGCTTATAGCACATTGGATGTTTCCATCTCCAACAATAAGGATATTGACAGGGAAAAAGATCTGACAGGGATAAAATCACATAAGAGAATAATGCAGGAAATACAAGACAGAAGAGATTAAAAGCAAAAAGAAAAGCCATACTGTATACTAAGTGAGAGAGAAAGAGAGAGAAGGAAGCTCGTGAAGTGAATGCATGTCAGAGTTATCCCTAATGGCTTGTTTTATCCCCCAGCTGGCACAGAAACACAGGAAGAGCTACAAAGATACGACTGGTACCCGGCCCCCTGTGAGTTTCTTCTTAATGCCACTGACAGAGAATGAGAAGTGTTTGCGCCAAGGCATGTAAGATGCATTAAATTAAATATGCATTAAAACACTACATTAAAAATGAATTAATCATTCTAGGCAGTTTTGCTCTTGCTGGCAGAAATGTATATTATTGTGTATTTAATGTCATTAAAAAATCAATAGAGGAAGTTTAATGGGGTGAATATATAATATGTGGCAGACATTTCATGACCTGACTTGTGATAGAGGTTTCATCCTATGAAGGCACCACATCTGCAAGCTCTTTAGTGTGACACTTTTTACTGCCAGTATTTGTCTACAGAGACTGCATGGCTATGTGCTTGTTGTTTGGCACCAGAGAGCAGCGGGTGTGGTTGAAAAACCTGAGCTAAATTATTAAGAGGGGTGTCCACATTTAACATCATAGTTCATCCTAAGTCATCCATAAATAACTTTTATAATTCATATCTTTCACCTTTTAAATTCAACCATTAGTAAATGTGACTTATTTTTAGGTTATTTTGAATGTTTTACTATTTTCTGAATTATAATATTAATGATTAAACTGTTATCAATTGCTGTGAACCGTAACCTTGTAAATCAATTCTAACAAATGTCACCCGTTCATTAAAAAGCGCAGTATTTACAATGCATTAATCTTTCTTTTTGTAACAGCAGTGAGGAAATAAATAAATAAAGTTAAAAGACATAGATACAAATGTTTTATGACACCCAGGCAACAAGAGAGAGGAGCTACATGTGTGAGAATAGGAAAAAGAGAACAAAGTATTGAACAATAACGAGATCAAGTCTGCATTTGTGTTTATGAGTCTCTAGGGTCCCTTTTTTTCCCTCTCTCTCACTCTCTCACACACTCACTCTCTCTCTCTCTCCAAGCGATTGTTTCTGGTTTTCTTGCTGATACAGCATTTTCGGTAAGCTCTGGTTTGGTCTTCTGGTATCCCTGGAGAAATTGTGTTGGGTTTGCATACTTTTAGTGGTCAGAAAACAATAGAAAGAGGAGGGCTTTCTTTCTTGTTTATTATGCACATAAAACAGACAAAATAAAACCGGCAGCAAAATTATATAACGTAAAAAGCTTTTTTTTTTTTCCAGATTTTTAATATATTCTTTACCATTTGTTGATTTCTTCTTATTTTTGCTCTTGTTTTTTTCTCATGTTTTTGCTTAATTGTTTATATTTACAGATCATTGTTATGGCTCATATTATGGCTTTGAACATTTATTTATTAAAAAAAAAAGTGCTTAAGAAGCTAAATGTAAAATAACAATATTTATATGTTTGATTATTGTTTATTATACTTATTATAATTATTATAAATAATAACTATTATTATTGTTATTTTACATTTAGCTCCTTAAGCTGATCTTTACAAAGTTTACACTAACAGCGTGAACTGTGGGGGTTAGTAACATAATACCCAAGAGGAGGCAGTCTGGAGGAGGGCACTACTAGATCAGACAGCAGACGTGACGATTGTGTCATGTGGGACTTATTCTTTGAACAGGGGTGACCAGCAGTGTCACCAAGTGTCATGTTTCCAAACAAACCATTCGAAAAAAACAGGAGATGAGAAATTACACAAGCAGTGGGTGCCATGAAAACAAAATATAAATATGACAAAGAGCTCACATATTTGGCAGTTTCAATGTTAAGTTGAAGTAATTCCATTTCCTCCCTTGGCAGGAACAGAGAAAGTGTTTGTGGCTTACATTCTTGATACACATGGTTGTTTTAAACCTAGTTCAGTGGTGATATTGTTAGCGGGCAAATTTAGACCAAAACATGCCTAGGTTCCATGCATGGAAACAATCAACTCCTGACTAGAGAGTTTTTATTAACAAACATAGACAAACAACTGTGTTGACTTATTGGGGAAAAAACATCTCCAGGGATAAACTAAAGGCTTACAGTGACATACAAGCACACTCTATTTTACAAAAAAGGCATGAAAATAATATCTATCATTTTAGAAAAGGGAACAATAAAAGACCAAAACATAAACAGTTTTTTTTTTTTTTTTTAAATAAATACTGCTCACCTTATTTTGTCAAAATGAGTGTCAAAATAGATCAGAACATAGACTTACAGTAGCTGTAGTATACATTCTATCAAACGGGATACTTTTGCATGACCCTGAAACTCTGGTTCAATAGCATCCAATGTTATTAGTTCAAACCATACTGTAGTACAGACCATGTCTTAAATTTATGGGTATTTTTTGTCAATAAGATGAAAAACAGCAACAAAAAAAAAAAGAAAGAGATTATATGTATATTTTTTTATCTAATGTTAATTAATCTGCCAATTTTAATTACATATTTATTAATTACAATTTATGTCAAACGGATGTTATAAAATAATGATTAAATATCATTCTGTTGAAAATATATTTGTATATTTATTTGTATATAAAAAAAACCTTTCATAAAAAACAAACAATCAAATAGTAGATATACCAACATAAAGGTACTGTATGAGTTGACGTCAGTTATGGAGAATCCATCAGTCTGTCACTAAAGCTCATTCTATTAGCCATGTCACTTTGGACAGGTATTGTGAAGCTTTCCAGAAGCTCTAAGAGAAAAGCTCCAGCTTTCTCCAGGCCATATGCAGCCTACTAGACTGTAGATCTTTAATGAGGCACTCACAAAATTTTTTTTTAAAGATCCATGTGTTAGTGCTTTATAAAAAAACAGTCCAGTTTGAAAGGCTTGGCATAGTTGAAGAGATCATTAACAGCCATGTTGTGATTTGATTTCATACATTCCTCATTAGACATAAATTAATGATCTGTGTGATATTATAATAGGTTTTGAATTTGCTACAGTTTGTAGTGGATAGGCATTTTAGGAGGGGGTACCAAAAAGTTTCAAGATTTGTGCGCTATGTCTGCCCTCACTGCATCTACAGTAGGAACCTGTGGTTCAACTAGGGATTGTGAAGGCCAATGGTGACCATTGTATTCATTCCCATTTTGTATGACCATGGTGAGACCGCCTGTCAACATTCACACACTATGGGCAATTGGAAACACCAATTCTTACCCAGAGTAAATTCACCAAGCACACGATAAAATCATGCCACATAAACCCGACATGTGAATCAAACCCAGGATCTGGAGGTGCTACGTAGGTGACCGTACTAACCACTAAGCCACCGTGCTGCCACGTTCTCTTAAAGGGTCTTAAAACCTGGCAGTAGAATTCACAATTCACGGTTTTCCCCCTGGGGATTCCCTGGGGGAGAAAGGCATCATGGAGAGCCAACACTTCAAGCTAGCAAGCATGTAAGGATCCTGACTATCAAGGACAACTTAGCTAACTTTGGAGTTGTAGAAGTTGTTGATGATGTTAGATGCTGCTCTTTGATGATGTTAGAGGCTTAATAGCAAAGGTGGATAGTCCCCCCATAAAAAAAAAAACCCTCCAATAATAGCAAAAAACACAGACTTGTATCTAAGTAATAGAGAGATAAAGTATGGCACCAAGACAGAGTTAGCACTTTTGCCTCTCACCTGCAGGGTTGGGGGTTCAGATCTTACCTCCAGTCAGGGTGTATGGAGTTTGCATGCTCTCCCCGTGCTGATGGTGTTTCCAAATTGCCTGTAGTGGACATATAAATATAGACAGACATTTACAATTTAGGAAATATAAAAGGAGCCAGTGAGGAGTCTGGCTATTGAAATAATCATTGCTCAGTTTATGACCATCGGATGTTTTGCGCTCCAGATTATGTGCGGTTTTGGATCCAGCCTGTGTCTCCCTCTTGCGGTGAGACAGAGTCTTCCTTTGCTGTTAAACAGGTTTGGGTTTGTGCCATAAGGTAGGGAGCGGCCCCCGCCTTCTCCCGCGCGCTCCGGAGCGGCGCACGAGCTGCACCACTTGTGTTCGCTATGTGTCCACCGGCAGCACGCGCTCTCCGTGCGCTCCTGCTCGCGCTTTGCGCCCTCAGCCCGATGATCACAGGTAAGCATCACACACACTTCAGCATGCTCATCATGGGTATGCATCATCCACACACACACACACACACACAAACTTCAGCATGCTCATCATGGGTATGCATCATCCACACACACACACACACACAAACTTCAGCATGCTCATCATGGGTATGCATCATCCACACACACACACACACACACACACACACACACAAACTTCAGCATGCTCATCATGGGTATGCATCATTCACACACACGCGCACACACACACCAGGTAGTTACCCCACTTTGTGTGATTGCATTTTGTCATTAATACATTTTAAAATATTTTAAAAGTCTTTCAGCTCGGAAGATACACTTTACACATTAATCACGTTCAATATTATGTTTTGCATAATATTGCCTTTTTTAAATAATCATTTGTGTGAATTTAAAAATGAGTAAAAATCTAACTATATGATATGCATTGTTCAGATTTAAAGTCAAATGATGACTGTGTTTATTCTGTGTTCTTACTGTATATGTACAATACTGAGTTATGGAATTAGAATGTGTAACAGCAAATACTGTATAAGAAAAAAAGAATGCATCACATTTTAAGAGTAAAACATACTGTAGGAAAACTGTAAATTGTATGTCGACTACAAAATATTACAGAATATTGCCTTTCTGACCTCAATTCTGCAACTGATTTAAGATTACATAAATTATTAAAATAATAAATCCTGCTTAAAATGAGACCCAGATATTTTCATGAGTGTGCCAGGGGACTGATCTAATATGCCAGAGGTCTGCCTCTAATCTGTGCTTTGGTCTGGCTTACAGTAGTAATATTCCTCTAGCATGCATGGAGTATGCATTTGATCATACACATCAGCTTCTGAAAATGAAAATTTAGCCTAAGCTTTGGTACGTTGAATTTTTATTTGATGTATCTGAACTTTCATTCGCCATTTAACAACACTTTTAAACTTGATTCCCTTTTCTATAGGGAATCATTATGAAGGAACTGTTTGTCTAGAACACTCTCACGGAAAATCTCTCAAAGTGTGCGCTGTGTGCCAAAAAAGTGAAAAATAAAGAGTGATCTCACTGTATAGCCAGCTAACAGAGTCGAGCTGCCACTGAACACACAGGCAGCACAGGAGAAGCACAAACTGTTTAGGCAAAGTGCAACATACAGAGGTGTACGCTGAGCATGGTGTACGCTGGGTTCCTGATAGATCAGCATGTAGAGCATGTCAGAATATTAGAGCCGTCCAGGAGAAAGCTGTTGACTAGCTTTAACATGCCATCAGAGAGCTCACAAGTCATGTTGCAGATGTTCTGGACTTTCGCTCTCAGTTTTTTTTTTTTATTCCGTTTTTGTCCAGACTTTCTTCTCCCCCTGGCTCCATGCACTATGCATAGAGCGGTATAACTGAGGGATCTTGGGAATGGCTGTGTCCCAATGAGCACAGTTAGCTGCCACGTTACAACAGGACATTTTTCTTTCTCTCCTTTCGTCTTTTTCTCTCACTTTTTCTGTTTTGGAAGTGATTCTGTAAATGAGGTCAGCCGGTGCAGCTTGGAACTGCTGTCAGCAGCTGTGTATTAGCCGTCTGTTCTCAATCTATATTCCTCTGATTTTTCTCTGCTCGTTGACCCAAACCAGTGTCTGTGTGGACCATTTAGAAATAATATGTTTTGCCTTTTGACATCTGCTTTTTCTCCCCAATTTTATTCTTCAAATTAATGAAGTTCATGTTTTAAATCTGACCTGTGTCCAGTGACCTGTGTCCAGTCGATTCCTTTTACAACAACTCTCAAAGCTTTTTCTAACCAGGTATAATATTCATTAGAAAATACTGTTTATTAATTGTATTATTCTGATCACAACACAGTCTTAATGTAGTACAGGGACATTATTGAACTCTGCATATATTTGGGATGTTAGATATTTTAGACATGTACCGTCGTATTTATTATAGTCATTAAAGACTTTTATCGCTGAACAGTCCACGTCGTAAACACAAACACCAATAATATTTCATGGCAGTTGAAGTCATGTTAACATTTATAATTTTTTCTCTCTCTGGTCAGAAGATAAATCGATTTAATTCAAATAAACAATCAAGTGTATGTAGAATAATAACTGAGACATTTTTGATATTTTCTTTTTTATACAAGGTATTGTTGTATAGTTATAGTAATATAGTTTTATATAGTTGTATAGTTATAGTAATATAGTTCTAATATGCCAGAGGTCTGCCTCTAATCTGTGCTTTGGTCTGGCTTACAGTAGTAATATTCCTCTAAACTATGTATTGTTATCTAAACTGATATATCGTATACAGTATGTATCTTTTGCATGAATTTCAAACAAAAGTAATATGATAGCATTTTAACAGCCACTAAGTGCAAATCATTCAAGTTTTTAAACTAGCCCCTTACCCTTCATGATTATACAGTAGTTTTTTAAGTATTTTATTAGTATTTTTTTTAAGAATCTGCAATAGGTTTTATAGTAGTTGATGACCAACCAATAAAGATTATTTTATTAATTTGTCTGGAGTCACCACCTGATCCTGGTGTGATGCAGTGGAATTCATAGAAACACTGGGTGTGATGCAGTGGAGCTCACTGCAGAACACATTCACAATTATTCATACCTAAGGGGGATTAGGCGTAGTCAATCCACCTACGTCCATGTTTTTGGACAGTGGAGGAAATCAGAGAACTAGAAGCTGTCATAAGGTAGTACTAAGTATTGCACCAACACAAGACCATCAGTGTAACATAATAATGAACAAGAAAAATGGTCCTATGGATTTTACATTATGGTTCTTCTTTAACAACTTTTACACATCTGTCTCACAGATAAAAATATGTATTCGAGTAAGTTTTTTTAAAATCTGACTTTTTAATTTTGATACGTAAACATACATACTGTACTGTATGGTGGTGTTCCGGTGAGACACAGACAGACAGGGAGGGAGAGACTGTACGTACTATACAGATATGAAGACAGAGGGAGGGAGAGAGAGTAACATTTGCGTGTGAAACAGATTCATAGTGAAAAGGAGGTAAAATCATGCCCTAACCAGCTACAGGAATTTTATTCACTTGTGTTTGATTGGCATAAACAGAATTTAAACATGTAGAGAAGAAAACAAGTCTGCTTAGATCTCTAATCCGAGATGAGTCACGGGCCAGTGCTTGTCTATTAATAAGACCACAATTCTCTCCTCGACTCCTCGAGTTCTTTGTTTGTGCTAAATGAGATGTCATTTTGTAACAGCTGCCTTTAGGTCAGTGTGAAGCACCCGGGCATTACTGATGTCTGTCTAAGGAAGAGGTTTGCATACCTTAGGCAAGATTGTGATACAAGTTGTGCTTCCAGAATGTCTCCAGACCCCTTAACTTTTCCATCAGTTTGTCACATCGCAGTATTACTCTAATTTACTTTTTTTTTTTTTTACTAAGCAAAATATTGTGAACAATATAACAATGAACAAATGTTGTGAATTATTTACAAATACTAAACATATGTCTATTCAGACCCCATACTATAACATCTTCTGCGACCAAAGTAGTATTAAATACAATTTATGAGACAATCAGGATTTGGAAGAAAAAAAAAACACCTCTATTAAAATAAATCCCCAAAGATGACCATGTATCTCAGAACAACAAACAAGACTTGAGATCAGAGGAATTGTCTGTTGATGCAAAGGTCTGAGGAAGGCACCAAAATGTACGAAAAACACACAGAGTCCTTCTAGATGATGGCCGTCCAGCCAAACTAAGCAAATAAGTACAGGGAGGCTTCAGTGAGGTCGGTGACCCAAACCCAGAGGTCATTTTGATCAAACTCCTCTGAGGAAAGAACAGAACTGCAGATCTCCACCACTTAGGCCTTTTCTCACCCAACGAAAGCCACTCGAGTAAAAGGCTCAATTCTCTACTCTGATTAAACCAAGATTGATCGCATTTGGCTGGAATGTTAAATTGTGCATTACACCTTGTTAAAAATCACCTGGCCAAATCCATCTCTGGAGTAAAGAAGCAGCGTAATGGGGATTTATATTTCAGCAGCAGGATTAAGGAAAAGATATATCTCATCAAAGAACAGAGACATTCTTGAGAAAAACTGTTTAATCTTTCAGCACTACAACGACACACATATCCAAGACAATTCCTCGGCTTCGAGACAAGTCTGGAAATGTCTCCATGTGGCCGCGCCAGAGCTGGTACTTAGACAGAATTTAACTTATCTCAAGGGATCTGAAAATAGTGATACAATGACACTCCTCATTTAAACTGATAAAACTCGAGAAATATGAGCTTAAATCATCATACTTGGCTAAACTCAAGGCTGTAATCACTGCCAGTGCCCTAGAACAAAGTATCGAGTTAAGGCTATGATGTATCACTTATGTAAATATTATTTTTCTCTCTCTCTTTTTTTTTTTTTAATCAATGGCATAACTCATTAAACCTGTTTATGCTTTTTCATTAAAGAGGATATTTCTGGATTAGGTTAGGGTGTAAGCAAGACGGCCACGTAACGGGAAAATGGGAAAAGGTCTGATTACTTTCTGAACGCGCTGTATACGACTGAATGCCAGGAGAAATTACACCTGTTACCTCATGGTTTTGTGATTTCCTGATTTAAAACATCTGATCCAGTTTACAAGGGCCACCACATCCTGTAATCTGACAAGCACAAATGCACTTTATAGAATTCATTATACTTCATAAAACTCATATTATATTATATAAGTATATCATTATTTAAAAATGTATGTTATTCATGGAAATGGTAGGAACAATAATAATACTTTTTTCTGAACTTGTTGAGAAAACCTCTGCCTCTGTGTGGGGTTCAGGACAGTTGTAATGCATAAATTTCACATACTTTATTGACACCCTGGCGCTTAAACGGCAGGTGCTTACCCTGCAGCTCTTTCCATGAGTCCTTATAAAATATTGCGGATACGACTGACACTATGATGGCAGACACGAGCATAGTCACTCATACACACCAGTATTCCCTGACACCCTGACCCAATAAAATGCGTAATGTATTTGACTATGTAACTTTTCATTTTACTTTTATGGTACTATAATATTACTTACGACCGGTCTGTGACCTTTTCTGACGGAATAGGAAACAAAACAACCCCCACCCCCTTCATTCGAACTCTTTGCTACGTCATCAAGGTGGACGAGCATGAGAAGAAGGTATGAGGGTGTGGAAGTATAAACTGGAATGAACTTGCCCAGCAGCCTGGTCCATTTTTGTATCACATACCTTTTGCATAGCCATCATATGCAGCATTTATGTTCACCATTCATATAAAGATGCTTTAAGGAGGTTAATGCTCCATAAATGAGCACAAACCAATAATTAATAATCTGATGCTTATAAACAACCTAAGATCTAAAATCAATTTTTTTTGTTGAAAAATGTAAATTAATCAAGTCATTATACCCTTTTAGAAATTTGGCCTGAAATTTGGTTCAGTTCATTTGCTCTCAATTAGATTTTATTAGTACTGGAATTGTGATGTATCAGTTACTCTCCATAAAGTTTTTATATGAGGTCAAAGTTCTCCTGTTTAGTTTTAAAGAGCTCGGGCTAATCCAACCATATTCAAATTTAACATGTAGGATTAAAGACTTAAAAGGAGTGTGTTTTAGGAAACACTACAAAATTGTGTTGTACTGCCAGAATTTAAAGGTGCGTCATTGTTTACAAAATGCCTGCCTTGTGTGTTAACTCATGTAGCTACAGTACAAATCAAGAGCTACAGTAGCTCTTGATTTGTATTTCCATGAATATATTATGATTAAGAAAAATCCGTATTTGTGTTGAACACTCGCCTGTACAACTACACATCCATGCACAATGATATTTAATCAGCCAATCATCAAATTTTGTGTGCCGATACAGGTGAAGAGCTTCAATTAATGTTTACATCAAACATTAGAATGAACATTAAATGTGATTTTTGTAAATTTGATTCTGTCACAGATGTTGGTTCTAGAAAGCCTGGTTTGAGTATTTTAGATTATTTTCCTCTCTTGGGATTTGCGCACACAACAATCTCTTGAGTTTACACGTGTTGTTGTGATTCTACTGCTCCCGGCTAGGGGTCGCCACAGTAGAATATCCAGGTCGCACAGCAACTTGGCACAGGTTTTTACGCTGGATGCCCTTCCTAACCCAACCCTCCCATTTATCCAAGCTTGGGACCAGCACTATGTCCAGTGGCTGGGGGATTTGGGCCCTGGCTGGGAATCAAACCCGGGCCTTCCGCATGGCAGGCGAAACATCTACCACTGAGCCACCAGTGCCCTCTCTCTAGGGTTTACACATAATGGTGGGTGGAAATTCTGTGTCTCTTGTCCAGAGGAGACTGACATGAAGTGTATAGTACCTAAATAAGCACATTGTACAACAGTGATGAGGCGAACGGGATCTTGGAATGCCCAACACATCAGATCTTACGATGGATAGGCTACAACAGCAGGGGGCGCTATTATATTTCACTCACTCAGACCCACTGAACCTAGACAGATGAAGAAGGTGATCTGTTTTCTAATCTTTAACTGTCCGTAATAGCCTCAGATTACTGTTGTTGGCTGACAAGATCTTCTGCTGTCGTAGCCCTTCCACCTCAGTGTTCCACCTCACCATGACCATTTGGAAAGCATGATTCTATGAGTTGTGTAGTACTATATCTTTCCAAGCAGCTTGAACCAATCTTGGCATTTTCCTTTAACTTTTCTTATCAACAGACAGTTTCCAATCACAGATCTGTTGCTCACTCAGTTTTTTTTTTTTTTTTTTTCTTTCTTTTACACCATTCTTGGTAAGCTCTCAAGATAATCAAAAATAATCAGGAAACCAACAGTTTATGAATCACTCACACCAGCCCATCTGGTCCTAATATGATCTAAGATAAAGAGATCAATTTTTTTTTTTTTTTTGTTTGATGTGAAGCTCTTGACCTCTTGACCTGTTTCTGTGCACAGTTATGCTGCCATGTAACTGGCTAATTAAATAACTGCATGAATGTGCAGCTGTTTCTAATAATGTAGATAACGAGTGTATATACAGTACTGTATATGGTGGCACAGTGGTGTAGTCTTTAGCACTGTGGCCTTATACCTACAGGGTCTAGGGTTCGATTCACACCTTGGGTCTGTGTGTGTGGAGTATGCATGTTCTTCCTGTGCTAGGCAGGCAGATCTCTGTTGTCTTTGTCAAGGTGTTGATGTACTGTATAGGGCCACCCTTCAATTCATCGGCGAAGGTGCAATATAGAAAAAAAAACATATTTTTTAAAATAAAGGTGACATCATGAGGTATCTGCATTAGTTTAGTCTTTTGTGCTTGTTAACTATTCCTTGGCAAGAAATCCTTACTTCAATTACACTCCAAATTGCATCATTGGTTTAACAGCTATAAAACTGTCAGGTTCTGTAATACATTTTTTTTCCATAACAATAAAACACAGACATTCAGAAACGAGTCGTTTGAAAAATATTTTCCAATAAACAGAGTCCAAAACCACAGCAGAACATGACAGAAACACCGTGTGCTTGCAACATCCTCGCTCACGTGTGCCTCGATCAATGTGGTTTAGCAATGCTAGAGGTGCTCCGCACCAAACGTCAACTGATTATGTAATATGTACAATATAATAATTAACTATAGTTCTTGATATAATGCATCCAGATCTTGATCTCATGTTGGTCTCTAATCCATCTTGTCTTGATTTCGCCTTTAAGGTACAAACTGATCAAAAACTGATTTAATTAAAAATTATACTCCATCCATCCAGGAACCTTTGTAGTCCAACTAGGGACCACGGAGACCAATGGTGATCATTGTATTTATTCCCATTTTTACAACCGTGGTAGGACCTGCAGTCAACATTCACACACTGCATTCAAACACTTTGGGCAATTTGGGAACGCCATTTATCCTCATCTGCATGTCTTTGGACTGTGGGAAAAAACCCACCAAGCACACTGGGAACAGGCAAACTCCATGCACACAGATCCCAAGGCAGAAATTGGACCCTGGAGGTGCAAGTGCTAACCACTAAACCACCAGGCTGCCAAAAATGATACTGTAATGATGCATGTATTTAGAAAATGCTCTTATCTAAATCTCTATACTGTATGCACATGATAGTACTGGAGGCCATGGTCCAAGGATATTATCAAGTAAAAATCCTGTTAGAGAGGATAATGAGTTATAGCAACATAGTGGTGACATTCCATATCATACAGTCTCAGTCTCAGCACGGCACAGTGCCTTATACCTGAATATTCATATAGTGAAGCTGATATAAATAAGTTTTTAAAATGTTTGCACCTTGGACCTCTGTATCTTCTAGTAAAGAGTAGAAACTGATACTCAGTGTTAAGGACATATAAAATCAGTAAATCAGCCACTATTTCCTGTACCTTGAGCAAGTGGTCTGAAGGGACATGTATTATTTTTGGCAGTCTAAACAGTCGAGGCGATGTAACGTGCTCTCGCCTTTTTAGCTCTGTCTCTTGGTGCTTCTTCAGAACTGGCAAGAGTGGATGGAAGATGTATTTTCCTGCCATTAATCTGCTGTGCTAAATTGCCTGTAGTGGTATAATAGTACATTGAGGCACAATTCAACGTGGTGAAAAAAAGTGTCAATGACAAATTTGGGATTATGCGATATCAGCAATGTCTTACTTGTGCGTTTAATGCAGTTGCACTGTGTGAACACCAGAGAACCCAATCATAGAGTTCAAATACTGTATACAGAGACCATGCTGTTCATGTGAGTACTTTCACAGAAAGCCTGGACTATTACAGTACCAAAAACGGGATTATCTGTGACATGAATGATAGCTACTCTCTCCAGATCAGAATGACTGACGAATAAAGGTCGACCAATATGGGTTTTTCTATGGCCGATGTCAAAGCTGATGCCGAGCTTTAGAAATGAGGGTAGCTCATGGCTGATATACACCGTGATTTTTTAAATTTATTTATTTACTTTTTTTTGCCTAATATATTTGGCTGGTTTTCTTTTTTCCCTTCATCTGATGAAATAAGCAAAGTAGTTTTAGTATTTAATTTTTTCAGGTATTTTTTCTAGAACTCCATTATTCTGTGCACATTACAGTCTAATATATGCACTATTGCTAGCAAGTGAGGTAGTAAGGAGATTCCTTCAATAACTACCCAGGAACCACCTGTCTTTCTTTTAGATGTTTACTGCACAGTAAATCTGAAATTAAACTGTTAACAGCTGTTTCCCTTTTTATCAACATAAGTACGGTTATAAACCACATAAATAGTATAGCTGCAACTGAAAAGTATAAGCTAACCAGTCCATTTAACATTCACTAGCAGCTAACATTAGCAAGAGTTTAGTGCATTTTAGCTTGTTATTACCACTATGCTAGCATAATGTTCCAAATCCCATAGACATGCAAGTCCAATTACCATCATAAGGTTTTATATTAACTACAAGCAGAGGTGGAAAGTAATGAATTACATTTACTCGCATTACTGTAATTGAGTAGATTTTTTGTGTACTTCTACTTTT
>JAQQZT010000020.1:10114368-10132156 GCA_030068275.1 Clarias platycephalus | reverse complement strand
AAAAAAAATGCGGCAAACCTCAGCAATTCACAGTTTAAATAAAATTACATTATGTAAAACAGTTTCTTTCAGTCAGTTTCTTTCAGTCACTTGCTGCTTAATATATCCCACCCACTTTCAGGTGCCATTGTAACTAAAGTAAATAGTCAATGTTATTCACTTCACCTCTAAGTGGCCATAATGTTCCGGGTGTCTTACCATGATCGTAAAAATGGGAATATTGAAGTTGGACTACGGAGGTCCCTAGATGGATGGATGGATGGTCATAATGTTATGGTTGATTGATATATACTGTACACACATGTATATACTGTAAAAGCTTTTGTACCAGGCTTTTTTTTTTTATACAGAAGCTGTTAATTAATTTTCTATAACAGCATATTTTCACAGCTGCAAGATTTATATACGTATTCTCATTCTGATATGTTATAATGTCTTTACTAACTATTTAACAAGGACTGGTATGATGAACACTCCACTGAAATTATTTAAAAATTATTGTCATCATTGGTGATGTTTATGACTCTTTGTAAATGTCAAATGTAAAACTTTACCTTTGTCCATGACAAACAGGTTTTTTTTTTTTGCTGTTGCTGTTATGACTGCATACTTTTTTCTTCTTTTTTTCAATCATAAGATCTTGAAAAGGATTAGGGCCACAATAAACAAATGTATGTGAGTTTTGTTTTTAGCGGCATGGTGACTTAGTGCTTAGCACCTTTAGGTTCCGGGTTTGATTCCCACCTGTGTGCATAGAGTTCTCCCTGGGCTTAGTTTCCTCCTGGTGCTCCGGTTTCCTCCCACAGTCCAAAGACATGCAGATTAGACTAACTGGCATTCCCAAATTGCCCCTAGTGTGTGAAAAAGCGTGTATGTGTGTGCCCTGCGATGGATTGCCACCCCATAAAGTGTTACTCCGCCTCATGCCCTACATCTCCTGGGATAGGCTTCTGGCAACCCAGTATATAGACGATGTAGACAATGAGTGAGTGAGTGAGTTTTGTGTTTCAGATATATCTTAGATATAACCATCTCAAATAATTTAAATAGATTATTAATGGTGGCTCAAATCCTTTTCTGTAATTTTTTTGGTTTGTTCCTACTATAGTTTATTTCAGCTTAAGTGAAGCAAAACAAAAAACTCTAATGTCAATATTGTCTTGATCTCTTGTTAGGTAGGAGGTCACCTGAAATCTCTTCTAACGTAAGCCCAAGTCCTACAGTTCAGAAACCAAAGTTGTCACGGCAGAGAGCCCCACAGTCCTCCTCAGGCCCAGAGGCTCCTCGCAGAGGAGGATATCTGCCCATCCGCTCTCAGAACAAGCATAGGATGGACCTAAGTCAACCCCAAGCTGACCAGCGCAATGCTAACAAACCTAAACTAGGTAAGGTCAGGAGGCCTCTTGACTTCACACTTGATTACATAATTACATTAGTACATGTCATATATAATGAAACACGGCTGTATCTGATATTCCCCTCTATTCATAGCATCTGAGTCCATCCATGTGGTATCGCTACAGGCACAGAAACCCCAACAGAGGAAAGTACCAGCGATCAAGACTGTCAAAACCGAAAACCCTCCTCCAGGTAGAGTTTGTTATTGTGGCATCACATGAGCTCAGGATTGGAAGGTTTTGTGTTGAGTTTTGGTTGAAAATAAAAACCTTTATTCTCAAGGAAAAAAATGAAAAGGTAAAAGATACATTTGGATTGATGGCATTCTATCTGCCAGACAAGCATCATCTCGGATAAACATATAGTGCCTGCAACATAGGGAGCCTTAACCAATTAACATCCATGTCCCAGTTATACTTTGATAGAGAAGAAATGATAAAAGAAAAGACATTTACATTGTACTGTACATCATACAATAAGCAGGAGGAGACAGTAACTTTTACCTGTAACAGTTTTACATATGCTAGATAAAAGTAATTTAAAAACAGGTACAGTCCGGGACTACTGTACAGTACTTGTTGCATTTGTTGCAAAAGCTAATACTGTGGATAACATCAGACACAATAACAGGCATTGGCAAGAATTACCCTTATTGGGTAATAGCTAGCTCTAAGCAATTGACTTATTATAATTGACTTATTATAATACACAGAACAGCCATAACTTAAACATAACAAAAAAAAACATCAACATTAAAACCTAACTCTACAGTAACTATCCACGGCATGACTCCACAAGACCTCTGGGTGTGGACTGTGCTGT
Source organism: Clarias platycephalus (assembly GCA_030068275.1). Classification (NCBI taxonomy): domain Eukaryota; kingdom Metazoa; phylum Chordata; class Actinopteri; order Siluriformes; family Clariidae; genus Clarias; species Clarias platycephalus. Next base: position 10,129,936 of record JAQQZT010000020.1, on the reverse strand, counting down.
CTGGCACAGGATGTTGGCAGCGGATCCTTTGGCTACTGTGGCTTGCGGGGTGGGGACGCCATGGATCAGGCTTGATCCCATAGATGCTCTTTTGGTTGGGAAGTTTGGGGGCTGTGTAGACATTTGTACCCAGATTGGGCTGCATTTTCTGTGAGATTCAGCCTCTCCGCAAGTATAAATGGGCCTTGGGTGCCTATGACCCTGTTGCCACTTTACTGGTATATAATTGATATATTGGTTGATTGGTGTAAATATGAAGTTGTGAAGCTGTACATGTCTGTAATTTAGATTTTTGTTAGTTGGAATTCCAAACCATGAATGCTGCATATCTCAAAACAGCAGATTGCATAAGAGACATACTTGCTCCGAAACATTGTGCAGTCACGATCAGGTTCAAAGCTGCTATAATGACATGGCGCTTGTATGAAACATGTAAACAGTGATATGAGACATGTAAACAGTGATATAATACATGTAAACAGTCTTTGTCTTTTGGGAAATCAAGTCTGCAATCATTAACCATGTTTATCAGAGCATGAGGAAGTTGAGGAGGTGGAAGACACCACAGTGAGGATTCTGTCTCCCCAGTCTGTTGTAATCACATGGGTGGATCCACTTGTCCAGAAACAGAAAAGTGTCCCTGAAGGTACCAGGTAAAAATGATTTATGCATAGTTTGTGTCATATATCAACATGTAGCTTCATGTTATAATAGATAGTCTTTAGGGAGAAAGAGAAGAATCATTCAAGGTGGAGTTTTAATGTGTCAATAAACATCTTTTACTTGTAGGCAGTACACTGTCAGATATAGAGAAAAGGGAGAATCTGCTCGCTGGGAATATAAGGACACTTCACAGAAACGGCTTGTGATTGAGAAGCTCTCTGCTGATGGAATGTATGAATTCTCTGTTCGAATCACCCAGGGAGACCAACATGGAAAATGGAGTGTATCTGTATTCCAAAGGACTCCTGAATCAGGTATGGACCGCCCAGGATGTCCCTGGGTAGATGAGTGAGCTCCGATCATTTTGTGCTGTGTTTGTAATAGTCAATATATACGGTACAGTATATGCAATTGTTTTGCAGTTACACTCCAAGTGTTTGTTATATGGTTGATTTTTTTTGTAAGGTAATTTATGTGCAATACACACAGACATACACACACACTCATGCAAACACATGCTCATGCCAACAAATGCATAAATGCAATTAACAAATCCTTGTGTAAATCATGTAGCATGCAATGACAGTCTCTGTGTAATGGATCATTTAGGAGTCACTGCCTGCCTGCTTTGGAAAACCAATGGTGACATCATTATTATTTTCCTGGCAAACCAGAAGTTCTTTCCAAATGTAAAAGTGTAGCTGGGGAGCAATGAAATTCTATAGCACAAACTCCGTATTGCTCCTTTTCTTTGGTAATGCATATATTTTTCTTACATTTTGACATTTCTCATGACCCGAACTCTGCAGCTCCCTCCGGTCCTCCTGAGAACTTTGAGGTAACGGCACTTAAAGGGAAAGGCACAGCAGTCACTGCAACATGGGACCCACCTGATGAACCCAATGGTAAAATCAGAGGTGAGCTCCTGTTTAAAATATTACAGTTTCTGTCTGGTTTAGTCTGTGAGGAATATTCCCAGCTTTCCAAAGGAATTGGCTGTGAAAACATACACTAGTATTTTGCCAAGTTACAAATAAAAATCACATTTTCTGGTTTTACATATTGCATTAGTCAAAGTGCTGCTTTCTATTACTCAAAGGGGATTGAATCCTATCCAAAAATAAATGACCAGATGTATTGCTCTGTGCTTTTTCTTCCAGAATACATTCTGTCTTATGCTCCAGCCTTGAAACCCTTTGGAGCAAAGTCAGTAACATATCGTGGTACTACGACCTCAGCCACCATCGATGGACTGACACCTGGTGATCGCTATATCTTCAAAATCCGAGCAGCCAACAGGAAAGGACAAGGACCACAGTCTAAAACTTTGAGTGTTGCAATGCCACAAAGTAATTTCCAAATAGTTCATTTCTGATTTTTAACAAATGCTGTATAATTTCAAATACATTATCTTCTCCTAGGACCAAACAAAAAGAAAGGAAAATTAAACTATTAAAATTTTGACATCTAACTGCATACTAACCACAGTAATATATATACTGTATATATATATATATATAGTATATATACTATATGCATAGTGCGGCCTACTAAATTTAGCCATATAAAACTGTACCGGGTTTATGCAGTGTATGCTGCTTTTTTTCTGTCCATTTAATTCATTGTTCTCAAAGTAATAAAAGATTCAGGGGTCAGGGGTAGCGCAGTGGTTAAGGCATTGGACTACAGTACAGAAGGTCCCTGGCTCAAACCCCACAACCACCAAATTGCACAGATCACCCTCAAATGTATAATAAGATAAAAATGTAAGTTGATCTGGATAAGGGTGTCTGCCAAATGCCTAGATCTAATAAAATAGTGGTCATGTTTTGGATAATTTCAAGTGCTCTCATATAAAGAAAAAAATGCCCATTGGTTTAAAGGATATGCTCACAAAGCAGACCTTTGAGTACAGATCAGGTTAAGTAACTTGTAGGATTTTCTTTTTTGTGATTGATGATGATTTTTAAAATAAACAGGACTTAAGTCTGTAGCTATGTATGAAGATTTTTTTTCTTTGTTGCCAGTCAGCACTACTGCCGCACGCCATTCTATCCTGTCCAAGAGTCCCTCCAGAACATCTATAAATGATGACTTAGAAGATGAGGAAACGGAAGACACAGAAGACTCTCATATGCCTACCACTACCTCTCCACCCACAAACAAGAAATCTCGCCCCCTGTCTCAAACAAGGTCCTATCACAGCATTTTTTCATCTATACGGGGCTCGGTCAGGAATTCAGGTTCCAACTCTAGGACAGCCATTAGCAGTGATAGAGAAGAAAATGAAGAAGAGACACCAACAGACATTCCAAAAGAAGCTGAAGAAAAAGCGAATGAAGCTGTTGAGGATATGCGACCTGAAAGTACCAACAATGTTCCATCAAAAACTGGACAGGAAGAACAACAAAAAGCTTCAACTGGAGTTAAAGAATCAAGCTCTATTCTTAAAAGTTCATTACCCAAGACTCATTCCTCCCCTCCAGTGTTTAAAGATGCCCAACACCAGTCTCAGTCATTGACACCTCGCACATCATCTGTTGTCAGTGCTGGCCGTTTAAGACGACCACCTTATGGTACCTCAGGGTCACGGCTAAGGAATCAAAAAGAAGCATCTTCTAGTTTACCTAGCAGCCAAGACCATGAGAAGAAAGTCCACACCAGCTCCTCTAATGAAGACAAAGTCAGTCTTACAGTAGAAAAATCATCCACCCCATCACCTCAGGAAATGAAGATGGAAAAAGAGAGAGAGTCTTCATCTATGTCTTTGCCATTGTCATCAGCTGGAATAAGTAGAATTTCCACCCCAACAAGTCATGCCAGTAACTCCGGCCCTGGCCCTGTCTATGTGAATGGCAGAAGACTACCTCAACCTAAGGGCAACAGATATCAAGCAGGACGACAAAAAACAGGTTTAACCTCATCTGCTTCATCACAATCTTCAGCAGGAACCAGTACTGATGACAAAGATACCCACTCAACAAGGACTGTAGATATAAAACATGACAATACAAATGATCAGAAGAAAAAACTCAAAAACAATGAAGACCCACCCTATCAATATACCACTACTCGTCCCCATTCAATCAAAGAAGACAATACACAGGACCTTGGTAGCAATAATTATAGACAAGACAAGGATGTTAGCAGTTATTTGCCTTCATCTCATATTCCTTCTACAGCAAGCCCAGGACATGGTTCCTCCTTGCCTAACAGAAATTCCAGGGTAGTTTTTGGAAGTAGCCAAAGGAAAGATGGCAGGATCCCATGGAGCAGGACTGCTTCTTCTGTAGGTGCAGGTAGGCCAATTCTGAGAGGAATACCATCAAATCCAACTTTAGGAGAGAATGTTGGTGATAAAAGCAAAACCTCTTCAACAAGCTATACCACAAAACATTTGGTTGATACTAATCTTGGAAAACCCACAGTAAACAGCAGACAAGCAGCTCCAAGTAATGAACCAGCAACCTCTAACGATCACACTGACAAAGAAGAAATAACCTCTAGCAATGACCACAAACATGATTACCTCTCTGAGGTCAGCAAAGAATCCCATGAGAAAAGCAATAAGAATTCTGCAACAACTTCATCCCCCAAAACAATTGCTCCGGTTAAAGAGATTCAGCGGCCTGGACAAACCTCCCAGAACAGCTCTCACTCATCCTATGCACTAAATAGACTCGGCTTGGGTTTTAAAGGAAAGGTCCGTTCTCCTCTAATGGCCGAACTTCTGAAGGAGTTGCAGTTGCAGGGTAGGTTACAGACAGTGAAAAATACACAGCAGGGGTCTGCTGCTAAACAAAACTCCCCTTCTTCATCTGTTTCAACGTCTTCATCCTCTTCTGCCTCCCAGCCCAACGACCATAAAGCTCCAACGTCAGATCAAGGTAAGGGTGATAAATAAAATACTAATGTAAGATCCACTGAGGGATCAGTCTCACATTCACACCTGAAGCAACCTGCTACTAAACAAATTTCTGGTGGTGACACATCAACTAATTTTAAGACCTCCTTATCAGCTCCAGCTAGAAATCCAGTGGTGAGATCACGCTATCCAAGCAGATCAGACAAAAATGTACGAGGGAAAACACCAATCAACTTGCATAAACCTAGTTATGGGCAAGGTAAATAAAATTTTTACTTACGCATCTTGTTTGATATATACAGAAGTATAAATTAAGGTGTGAAGTTTCAGCGTGCCATATTTTATTTGCTTGTGCAGGCAAGAATGGGCGACCAAATCTTACAGCTACAAATGGCAAAATTGCATCACCATCAAATGAAAATGCAAAAGGAAATGGGGTCAAACATATTACAGGCCCTGATGGAACCAAATGGGTGTGTTTTCTTTAATAATCATTATTAGGAATAATATTATGCATATATTGTAACAAGGCTTACTCTGCCAATAACTTTAGAGAGGTTATAACATTTGGTTAAGGGATGTCTTAATGATGTGGCTTAGACTCCTGTCTTGTGTCTTTCTTAATCTTTCTCATGTATTTACAGTGAATGTACCCTCCCTTAGGTTGTAGATTTGGATAAAGGAGTCCTAATGAATGAAGATGGAAGGGTTTTGCAGGATTCGAGAGGGCGGCCCAGAAAAGTAGTGCTTGGAGAAGATGGGAAAACTATCTTTGGTATGTTTTTCTTTTCTTTTTACTTTTGGCTGATTGCTAAAAATATAGTAAAAGATTGTGATACAGTTAACATACCATCCATGTTTTATTAGATGAGCAGGGTACCCCATTAGTAAACCAGGAAGGTATGGCTTTGTTTGGTCATGGGAGGGAAAGTCGGCCTGTGGTTAACCCCAAAGAAAAGTACCTGACTGTGGGAGGGAAGCCAATGGTGGGCCTGGACCGTCCTACACCCAGTACTACAACCACAACAACCACAACATCTACAACTAGACGTACAACTACATCTACAACTACACCCACAACCACCACCACAACCACTGCTGAACCAACAACAACAGAAATGACAACTTTTGAGTCCACAACGGAAGCTCTCCCTACCTGTCCCCCTGGAACATTTGCAAGGCTGGATAAGGATGGTATTCCAGCTATGGATATTTATGGAATACTGGACTGCTACCCAAGTGGTGAGCTTTTATAAAACATATACACATTCTCCAGGTATAGATTTTTTGGCATACACCTGAAAAATTATCTGTCATATCAATACATTTGATTAAATGTAATGGCAATGTAACCAAAATTAAGCTGTAAATAGGGCGGTGGTGGCTCAAATGGTTAAGGCTGTGGGTTATTGAGTAGAAGGTGGGGGGTTCGAGCCCCAGCACCGCCAAGTTGCTACTGTTGTGCCCTTGAGCGAGGCCCTTAACCCTATCTGCTCCAGGGACGCTGTAACCTGGCTGACCCTGCGCTCTGACCCCAGCTTCCAACCTAGGATATGTAAAAATGTAATTAAAAAAAAATAGTAATTCCACATACTGTAAGGTACATGTGATAAATTATTGAATATTATTATAATTAAAGAGGGTTTGAACATACTGTAGCACATGATTCTCTCATGACTCTTAAATACTATAATCTGGGAAAGTATAAACCAAATATGAACTTGAATAAGGAGTATACTATGTGTTTTACTGCTTCAGGTCAGGGCCATACATTTTTAAATAATGATAGTTTTTTGGAATTTGGCCTCTGTAAACCACCGCATTGAATTTTAAATTAAACACTCAGGACTTGAGCACAATCCTCAGCTTTAATTTTCAGCTTTAATTTAAAGGTTTTGAAAAAAGTGGGCATTAACTATTCAGAAATTAGAGCCATGTTCATACACACCCATTTTTGGTGGCTCATAAACGATAGAATAAATGCTGCTCCCCCCTGAGACATAGTCTTTTAATGACATTCTCAATTCCCTTAAAATATTGAAAAATCAAGATAATAAAAAAATTTGCTAGTTCATGCAATATAATTGCTATACAATTAAGCAATATCACATAAGAGGAACTGCTGCTGAATGTCAGCACAGCTATTCGGTCATACAGTAGGCATCCGCACAACAGCACACTCTTGAGTGTGATATTGCTGATATTGATACTGGTGGAGCTGGAAACTTAACAGTTAGCGGCCAGCAGTATAATTAAATAAAGGTACAGAGTTTTAAATTCTTGCTGGTACTACAGTATGTAGCCAAAAGGCGAGGGGAATAAACCATGGAGGTGGTAGACCATCCGGAGAAACCGACAAAATAAATTTTACATTTCTGCTTATTCTTATTCATTTATTTAGAACGTCAGCTATAGTAACTTCAATGTCAGTAATGTCAGTTCAATGAGTTTACATCGAGAGGAATTTTAAAACATTGTTTCAGACCTGACCAAATAGCTATATCAGTTAAAACCTACATACACGATTATTATTATAATAATACCTTTATTAATGCTTTGATCTTTCATGCCCTCAATGTACCTTTTTTATACAGATGAGTTCTTGATGGAGACCACCATGTTCCCCACCACCACTCAGCTGCCCACCACCACTCACTCCCCCACTACTGAGGTCCGCTTCTTCAACAACAACAACAACCCAATCTCTGAGTTTGATGCCGCTGGCAAGAAACGCTTCACAGGTAACGTAATTTTGTGTGTGCATGTGTGAACATCTCAAAAATTGGCTTGTATTTTCAACTGCATTTATAAGTTCAAAACCATGACTTAACCATAATTCACCTGGGTATGGCTCTCAGCAAGTAATATGAGTCTTGGCCCATGCTGTATTTGCTTTGTTGGAGTGGGCTATTTGAGAAAGCTATTGATGTTACAAAGTCTAATAGCTCAGTTCCTTTAATGTGTGTAACTTAAGTAGCCTACAGAATATCTCTGAATGCCTGAGAGAAAGGATTACCCATAATCTGTGAACCGGTGGCATGTGGCTTCCTGCCAAAACTGAGTGAGACAGATAAAGAAGGAGAGAAAGGGTGGGGGAATGATCTATTATAGGTATCATACAGGTATCTACTCTATAGACCGGATTTTAAGCTTTCTGCTCCCTTTTAAGGTCGCAAAGTGTGTATGAACATGATTTTCACTTATCACTCTGATTGACAGAGGTTGTTCTAATCTGGCTCACAAAGTGTAAAAAAAAAAAAAGTATAAAATTTACAGTTACTTGCCAATAAAAGAAAATAGATACCTGTATATAGTACATGTCATTTTGTTTTTCTTGTGTTTCTTGCAACCAATTCATTCAACTAGAGAATTACACAAAAAATCAATAATAGTGCATTGCATGTTGAATAAACTAGAAATGAGATAAGAAACAAGAAATGCAATCAATAAATAAATGCTGGGTATCGACTGGTATAACAATATAGAGCGTATGTACCACACACCAAGTAGTGCCCTTTCTCTGGGGTTAACACTTATTAGACACCTGTTATATGCAATATCTGCACTTATGGAATGGCACTTGTCTAATCAAATTCCGTAACAGATTTTTGGGTCGCACTTTGCCATACTGTGAATAAGGTACGGTATAAGACTTGACAAACGCAAGTCATCTGGAAGCAGGATGGTGTGTAAAGTTGATTTTGTCTTTGTGGATTGGATCTTTCATGTGTATAATTCTCCTTGCTGTTGCAATATTTTCATGATTAAGGTTTTTGTATACAGAACCTGGTGCAGATGTTGAGTGCAGGGCTGGAAGTTAGAAGCTGAAAATTAGTGCGAGTTTACAGTAAACATTATTTTGTCCAATACTTCCTCTCCAGCACAGTCTGTATAGATAAATTATGATGTTAGCATAACAGCACCGTGTCTGCTTTACTCATTTACTGTACTTGTCCCAGCTCAAGCTTCTGATCTGAGGCCAGCTCCAAGCATGGGAATCATGGTGGGATGGTAAAGGACCTTCAGCTTAATGGTTTCCTACTTGCCCTGTTTTTGAAGTGTGTTTTTGTTCGTACAGTAGTTGTGACTTAATGGAAATCTTCATATCCAGTCAGGACACAAGCTACACCGGTTGTTAATCCACTGCTCTGAACACTTTTATTTACCTCTCATACATTCTTCAAATTCTGATCTGTTTTCCATGCAGTTATCCCGTAAGTTTAAGCTGATGTTATCTTATACATAAAGTATCAGACCATCCACAGTTGCTTGGTGTTTTGAAGATCATCTACAATACAAAGGTGTAAATTGTGTGAGAAAAGTCACCCTGACCTGGAAATCCCTTTTTTTCCCCTGGATATTAAAATGTGTTGTGAGAGTTCACGGTCTCGTGTCTCTTCTAATGTATTTTTCTTGGCAGCAGCTTGACATCAACAGCTTTTGTCTGGGAAAATCATATAAAACACTCTAAAGAATGAGCAACATAATAAGCCAGCTCCTTGTTGTTTTTACGAACGAGCCCCACAGTACTCCTCAGGCATACTGGACTGAGGGAGCAAGTACAGATGTCAACGCCTCAGATACCAGTGGAGCCAGTAGCACCAGTGCAGAACTGCTGTCACAGCACTCAAAATCCTTAAAATGGTCCGATTATAGACATACAAATTAACTTTGCATGAGTTCAAACCTTTTTTTTTTTTTTTTTTTTACTAATGGCAGTTTTCACCCTGGGAACAACAAAAACATGATGAAGAAAAGATAAACTATAATATGGAGTATTAGACTGGTAAAATAAGGGTGCAATAATTCTTCTGAGCTAACAGCATGCAAAAGAATACAGAACATGGCACTCATAATTGAGATAATGATTATGGTTTTGTATACTTACAATAAAAAGAGCCGGATCAGAAAGTAGGACATCGATAGACAGGAAGTGAAAGAGTGTTGTGTGTTGTCATGCTTTAAAGAGACTTAACAAGCCAGCGAATCTCCTTTATACCCCAGTTCTCCAGGACATACTGTACGCTGTTTTCACAGAACTGCTGTTGCTCTCTTTTGTTTTTGACCCTTACATTTCCTACTGTACACAGTGTGAGCATGTTCTGCCATGTATTATATTCATTCACAGCATTTTTATCGAAGCATCTTTCCTTATGTCACATGGAACAGAGGCCTTGGGTATTAGCTCGTAACTCAGTACGGTGGGACATGTGTACGTCTGTATCTGGTCAGCAATGTCTCAGAATCATTTGATTAGCTCCAGGTGTTTGTCTTGTAACCTAATTAAATTTCTGGACGTGCTCCCAGCTGTTCGACTACAGCAATCACAGAAACGCAATGAGCCAATGAGACAAAGCCCACTCAACTGCCAACAGATAAGAGATAAACATCATTCTCAAATAACAACCACTACTTTCCCTCTAAACAAACCAGAGAACCGCAATGAATCAAGAGTTTCATTCAGCCAGCTAGACTGTACCAGGAATGTATCGTAGGACATGTGGTCTAAATCCGACAGAAAAAAACTGTTTTATTACTTTCCCTATTTCACTGTCCCTGCTTCTTTCATTTTCTCAGCTCCATATGTGAACTACATCCAGAAGGATCCTGGTGCTCCATGTTCCCTGACTGAAGCTCTAGAGTACCTGCAGGTGGATGTGCTAGCTGATCTCATTGAGAAGGACTCTGTACCAGCAAGCCAAAAGCAGCCACCCAAACACAAGCCCCACAACATCACTGTGATTGCTATGGAGGGCTGTCACTCATTTGTTATCTTGGACTGGGCCCGTCCATTGAAGGATGACATGGTGTCAGGTGCTGACTTTTAGCATGACCTAAGAAACACATTTTGCCTTTGATTTACATGACTTAACAGTATTGTTGATTCATCTTTAATTTATAAACATAGTATGAGACCAGGTACACGCCAGAGTCTCTAAGAATACTGGATTTTCTTGTCAGACTTAAATATTTAGTGTCTCTGTGTGGTTTAAATATGTTCCATCTGACTAGAAGAGATTTGAAGCAACCATGAGACTGCTTGATGTCTAAAACAGATAGCAGTTGTTTTCCTCACCCCGTACCGTCCTTTCCCATTCCACACTGTTTCTCTCTTTTTCTCCTTATTTCGGTTTGTGCAACACCGACTCTAAATACCTTTACTGATTTTAATATACTGTGCACCGACTAGCCTTAGTCTTGAACTCAAGTTACGTGTAATGTTAGTAGGTGCTTTATTTTGTTGCATGGGTATAAGCACTTCCATCAGCAGTAGTGTAATGCATAGAAGGTTTTCCAGAATGTAGCAGCAAAAAGTTTTTTTTTCCAGTTTATTCATTTGACTGTAAGAAATTCGTTCTGTTCTGTTCGTCACTGATGTCTGTCTCTACAGGGTATATGGTGCACAGTGCCTCCTATGATGATGTCCTGAACAACAGATGGTCAGCTAGTCTCTCATCTGGCACCCACCTACCGATGGAGAACCTCAAGCCAAACTCCAGGTGAACTATTTTTCTTATATAAACACACATATAGCAATGCTGTAGGTTTTGAGCGATTTGTTGGGCATGTTTCCATTAAAGTAAATACAGTGAGCAGAGTTGTATATGTAAAAGCTATAACTGGATTGGCAGCATTTTAAAAACCATTGTGGTGTAAGACATGTATCGCCATGTGGGTACAATCACAATTTGGCTGCATCAACTTAGCTGATTGCTAAATGAATAAGCCTGTGTCGATACAGTGAAGCATTACAAAAGGTAGTGTTGTTATCATAGTGGCATTTTTGATATAATTTGTTCCATATTTTGGATTACTAACTAGGAAAATTCTTTCTTTTTTAAATACAATGCAAAAGTTTCCGGTCCCTGTTTTTATAAACAACTTTTGTGGTTGTTCACTATTTTAACGTAAGTATTCAAGATCACTCAAATATGACTAAATACTAATTAGGAACAAATGCACATCTGCTCATGTGTGCAATTATTTCATCAGCCAGCCAATCATGTGGCAGCAGTGCAATGTACAGTATAAGCTAAATAAATGCAACTAAAGGTCAAGAAATTCAGCTAATGTTCACATCAAAGATGAAACCAGAAGGTGGTTTGAATATTTTAAAAATTGCTCTTGAAAATCTCCTGGGATTATCAAGCACAGTGTATTGGTACCAACACTAACATCCACTGAACCCCAGTTCTGAAGCAAGAGGCTACATGAAAATGTCCAACATGGTCCAAGCATACAGGAAGCCTCAGATAACCACTCTTCACAACCATGGCGAGCAGAAAGGCATTTCAGAATGCATAACCCACCTAACTTCCTGTCATATGGGCTGCAACTGTAAAAGGGTAAATCAGTTTCCACACCGTCAGGCAAGCACAGGAATGAGAGGCTTGACATGCTAACCAAAACTGTGGGGTTCCAATTTTTCAATCATCCAGGTTTGCTGTTTTTTCTCACTGCACTGCTACAATGTAATTGGTGGATAACTGCGTAGTTGAGCAGATGCACAGGTGTTCCTAGAAGTGGCCGAGACAGAAGAGACCTTTATTGTAGCTTGTCAGCTGGCTGTGGCGATTGTGTCGATTCTCGGGGTGACAGTGTTGCTATGCATTACAGAACCATCCTGCAGTTCATCACTGCTTGCAATCAGTAATAAGCAGAAGCAGAACCTCTAGTTTTTGCTGTTTTCAGTACTGTTTTTCCTTCTTGTTGTTGTTGTTTTTTTTTACTGGAACTTAAGTCAATTGTGAGTATGTCATTGGCATCTTAATGTCTTTTTTACACTAGAGCATTGAAAATACTTAATGTTTTTCCAAAATATGAGCACTGGCATTCATCAGACTACTACCTCTTGCGCTTGTTTTGCCTATACCATTAAAATCATATGCCTTATTTTTTTATTATTACTATGCTCAGTTATACACATCCACTATTCTCCTAAAAAGATTTTAGCATTATAAGTAGTGAAGTATTTTTAAATACTTGCCGGTACCACAAACTTCTTTTTCTCGGCTTCATGGATTTTTGAAAGAAGAAATACAATGTTTTAATACCTAAAACTGAATGTCCCAGCACAATAAGTTCAATCCCCCTAGTCACAGGTGCTGTATTCATGAATTTAAGAAGGACATGTACTATACATGTAGGTGCTGTTGTGTACCGTTTACAGAGAAACCCTGTTCATCACCTCACACACAGCTTGTTTGAGCTGCTGCCCGTCTTTCTGTAATAAAACAGAATATCATGAACCATCACAACTTATTCTCCTACACATTTTACTTGGGCACTGGATAGCATGCATTAGTGGAAGCTCGCACTCGAAGCAATTTAGAGTAACTTTTAAGCAGTTAATAAGGAGATAATGTGTTATTTAAGATGACTTAACTTAGCAAATTTGGTTTTGAATGTGGATTTTGGCAGGCAGATGCTGTCCCATCTTCCCTCTTTCCCAATTTTTTTAGTGGGGGTAAAAGTAGCAGGTAGCTGTGAAATAAATGTAGTCGATAAACTGAACTGAACTGTCATGCGCACAAGCTCTGTGTCTATGATTTTCATCATTATCATATTGAACATCAGCATTGTCGAAGTTTACCGTCAGTTCTTCTACAAGCAGAAAGAGTTTGTGGAGTTACCTGTAGTTAAAAGGTTAAGTACTCTGTCAAAACTTCTGCTTTGGAATCTGGCACATACATGTAACTGCTCATAACTTCATCTCTACTCATCTTTTTTTTTTTTTGTTTCATTTATGGTGCAGGTTTGACTCCCGGCAAATACATAATTAAGTCTTATTAAATTCTGTCTAGCCAGTTTTGTATGATGCTGTAACAAAATCTGGCTGGATAGACATACAGACAGAAAATTTACTGACTGGTTTCTGGTCCTCAAATGTATGAAATGTAAAGATATAAAGATATAATTGAAAGAGAGAGTTCTGACCAATGTACAGAAAAAAACTCTCTTTTATTTTTATAGATATACTTAGGCATCGACGGCGGCACGGTGGTGTAGCGGTTAGCACTGTCGCCTTGCACCTCCAGGGTCCGGATTCAATTCCCAGCCAGGTTTGGTTACATGGAGTTTGCATGTTCTCATGGAGTTTGCATGTTCTCCCCGTGCTTGGTGGGTTTCCTCCGGGTACTCCGGTTTCCTCCCACAGTCCAAAGACATGCAGGTTAGGCTGATTGGTGTTCCCAAATTCCCTGTAGTGTGTGAATGAGCATGTGAGTGTTTGCCCTGGGATGGATTGGCACCCTGTACAGGCTGTACCCCGCCCGCCTTGTGCCCCAAGTCTCCTGGTATAGGCTCCAGGCCCCCCATGACCCTGAATACAGGAAAAGCAGTATAGATGATGAGTGAGTGAGTGTAGGCAGCGACACCCAATGCAAAAAAAAAAGCGGCTATTCCTCTTTTTGAAGTTTTAATGTCTAAAATAAAATCTAATTCCCTGCATCATTATATAATCAACTAGCATTAGTTACTAAAAAGAGTTTATAGAAATAGTTAAAAGGTTAGAGCTAAAAATAAGCTGATCAGCTTTGATAGAATTAGTGAGATTTCAGGTGGAATCCCACGTACATTATCTTTCTGTACAGCATAACTCTCTGCCTAACTTATTAGTACATTAGTACAAAGAAATAAACTATTGTAAGGTTGAGTATCTCACACATCTTGTTTACACTAAGTTGTATTTCTTTCGTTGTCAGCCAAATACACTCCCTGATTAAAGTAGATTATTACATCCGGCACATAACTGTTCATAACATCACTCTTGCATTTTTTTTTACATCAAACATTTTGATTTGAGATCATAACACTGTCAGTCCGGGGATTTTAGACAGCCTCACTTCAGACTGCTGCAGAAGGAGGAATAAACATAGAGACTAGTTTCGGTTCCTCCAATGTATGAAACGTAAAGATATCATTGAAAGATCGAGTTCTGACCAGTTTACAGACAAAACCTCTCTTTTACTTATATAGATACTGTAGAAAAAAATATGATGCAAAAACAATATGTATAGATATAAATGAATTGTCTGGCAAAATCCTTAAATATAGATAAAATATAAATATACATCGCAAGTCATTTGTGGAGATACAGTAGCATTGTAACATAACTCTTGTCAGTAGCCTTTAATGGATATATATATTTTTTCTTTTTTCTTTTTTTTTCTCCAGCCTTTAATTGCTGTATTTTAATATATCAGAGGCTTTAGATAGACAGGTTCTGACCTCGGTTAGATGCTACTCAAGAGACTGCTACCAATTGTCCAGCCTAAAACAATACATATAATGACTTTAAGTGTCATATTTTCTGTTTATGTCCCATATCTTACACATAAAACCTCACAAAACAATGTCGACGTTCACTTTTATAAAGATTATAATTATATGTGTCAGTTTGGCCCCATTTAGCAGGGCAGCTCTACAGAGACTCTTTGAAGGAAAAAAAAGCTTGGATTCCTAGATAATTTTCAAAAAGACATGCTTATATTGGGGATTTTATCTGTCCACAATACGGCTGTTAATTTGGCAGCCAAGACCCCAGATGCTGGTTTATCATTCTCATATAACTCCCTCTAAAACGTTTGTAGAAACTAGTGCATGTGTTTGTAACCTCTAGATTGAACTAGCTGGTCTGCTGACTGTAACTGTAACCTTCTGCTTGTACGAAATCAGCAGTGCAAAAATACCACAATCTTATTCATTCTAAATACAGAGTCTGTTTAAATACATAGTCTTACTCATGACATTTAAAGGTCTGTATGGTTAACGTATGTTGTATCTTTCTGAACTCCTTATACAGTATGTTATAGCCATTCTTGAACATTTCACTCAGCAGAGAAAAGCTGGTGATTCTAATCTGATGGAAATCAGATATAAGTGTATAATAAGTAATGTTCTAGGTAAGACCAAGCGACTTGGTCAGTAACCCTTATAATAGTATCCCGCCTTATAATACATATGTGTGTATACAAAGTCATCCAAGGGTATAAGTGTATCACACACACACACACACACACACACACACACACACACACA